>CM076399.1:37667413-37848831 GCA_038363315.1 Mugilogobius chulae | reverse complement strand
TTATGCCTAGTCAAACACTGATTATTTGCATCAATACTTTAACAAATAATTTAACATAATCCATATCAGCCCATCCCTACCCCTGATACAAATGTATTTAAGGATGTACTGACGCAAAGAAAAAAACAAAACAAGTCAAGTTTAAGTCAAAGCATGGAGTCTTATAAACTTTTAGCCAAACGTGTACAGAAAAAACAAAAAAATCCAGTTGTTTACATTACTAATCACCTTTGCAAAGTGTTATGAGTCAAACAGCAGTCAAGCAATTCCAAAATAAAATATATCTCTATTGAAAACCCACAACATTCAAAGCAAGCTGACACTCAATGGACAATTTTCAATCTTTTCGAACATTCAAATTAAAATTCTATCTGGGATACCTGAAAATTGTAAATATATGCTTTTGAGAATTGAAATTGATGACAAAACCCATTTACCCAGAAAAATCACATGTTTGCATAATTCAAATGTATCAACAACCACACGTCAATAAATAAATGCACAAACGGCTTCTGCGCGTTATAAAATTACTTTGAACGTTGACTCGGTGACGTTTGACGAGATCCAGTGATTCTCCACACAAATACAGTCTTTTTGGGGTGATTCGGCTCCGTTTTTTTTTTGTTGTTGTTTTTTTTTGAGAAAGTTTTTTAGTCAAATCTGTAAAAGTACAAGGACAGAAAGGTGAGTCGATTTAGAAACATGTGAAGTCTTTTCCGTAGATTCTTTCGGTTGCGGATGGTGCGTCCACAGCGAACTTCAGAAGAAAACTGACTTTTTTACCTGCTCTTTAGACAGAATTTTCATAATTTTAACTTCATTTGTGGGACAGTTTCACAGCCGCTCATATAAAGTAACTGACAAATAAAAGCTGAAGATTACGGTATCGTATTTTTAAAAATATAAGTCGAATTTTTTTCATCGCCTGACAGTGTCAATGTCACCCCATCAAAAACATATACAAAGTTGAGTTTTGTTTAATCCTTCATTATTAATCTGAATACATTTTCAGAGCTCCAAATGTTCTGTTCCACTTGTGATGTCAAAAATGTATTTTAGTTCATTTGGACTGATTTTCATTCACACTTCACTCACAAAATCTAAAGTTGTCAGCTGATTTATAATTTTATTGCCTTTTGTTTAGTTGCTGTTATGTGCTGGCGCCCCCTTCTGCCTATTTCCCCATAGCCATTGTCTTTTGGGCTAATTAGTGGCGTGGCGGTGGTGCTATAAATAGTGCACCTTTCGTGGCGCTCTCTTTGCTCTTGCTGCACCGTGACACTCCCGTCACCGTGCGCGCTCCAGGCTCTGGTTCCTGGCTGCTGGTGGCTGCAGGCCGCACCATGCCTGCTAGCCGCAGATAGCTTTTGTTTGACCTGGTGGACCCGGTGGTCCCATTTTGCCTTTTGTTTAACAGGTTAGTTTGGGAGGGTTTTTGACTTTTTAGTTATGACGTGGTACCGCTTCTACGGCCCTGTATTGGGTTGGCCCGAACCACATCCATTTGTTCTGTTGGCCGGCTCACCAGGTCCACCTTTCATTTGTTACTTTGGGCATGGGAGGTTTTTTTTATGTCTTTTTAAAATAACTTAAAAATTAACTTAATTAACTTAAAAAAAAGACATTATATTTTGTAACCCTTGTCTCCTGTGTCCTCCTGTTTGACTTGTCATGGTCATAACAGTTGCCAAGTACAGTTTTTTTTTTTGTTCTTTTATTCTATCTTTTACACGTTCTGTTGGGCCACAATATGAAAACAAGCTAAAAACAATAACTGTAGCTACAATTGTGGGCAAATCCAAGTTGGAAATATTCAATTGAGTCCACTAAAACTAAAAAACACAATGAATGGTTTTGTATCACCACCTAATGACATCACAAGTGGAACAGCATGTTTTCAGTTCAACAAGAGCTAAACTTAGCAAAAAAACACAACTTAGACTTTACAACATGGATCTAATTTGAGCTTTTATGACTATTGATTACAATGTCAGTTGATGATTATTTAAATGATTAGTTGATTAATCAATTAACTTGAGGCGAAAACCAAAAGAGTTGTAATCATTATCAATAAATCCAAAGCTAAAATGGATTATTTGTTTTAAGTCAGTAATGTGTTTATGTCTGGGTCATATTGTGATTTCCATTTCTATATTTATTGCATATGTTTAGCAACTTTTGACGTCTTGTAAGAATTTTGAAGGCTGTGTTTTTGGGCTGCACTTATAAGTCATAAAAAAGAAACATTTTAGCTTTTTTTTAAATGTTGATTTACAAAAATATATCAATTTAGGACTGAAACATGGTATTTGCACAATTTCATGCTAAATGTCATTTTAATGCTTAGAAACTTGCTTTGCGGAGCACACAATGTTTTAATTAGCTGATCATTGAACATTTTCCTGAAGCGAGTCACTTGTTTCTTTCTGAAAATCTGGCAACACTGGTCAGCCTTTGAGAGCTGGATTTAGCCACTAACAGTGAAAAAGCAGATAATTGTATTTACCTCAACGGCTCTAGTTTTAAACATAACAATTAGTCCTGCATAGTTTATATTTAAACTAATCTCAAGCTTCTTCTCATTACTTCCGCCTCTTTATAAACGGCAAAAATCGCTAAATTTGGCTAGAGTCCGCTGTAAAACGCACCATCCTTTTTCTCTCCTCGCATCTTCTACTCTAAACACGGCTCCCGAAGCTTCACGAGTACAAAACGTGTGATTTCATTAAATATTGGCACAAAATATCGTCCGTTGGCAGCTTCAGTGAAAATGTCGGAGTTTGTTTTAGTAGTGTGTCCTCTGGTTAGCTCGCTCCAGTTTTCCAGTTCGTTTTTTTTTTTTTTGGATCCTAGAGGCAGACGCTGTAGCTGATCTGGCAGGTGATCCCACTCCGGCCTGGGACAGAAAGAGGCGTCCGTTGGGCAGACGCAGACTTCGTACACGGTTTGTCTGGTTCCGGACGACGAGGAGCTGCTCGAGGCCTTTCCCTCCGGCAGACGCATCAGACGGATCCGGTGAGCGTCCAGAGAAATCTAAAACACACACAGGGACAAATGAGGTCGTTATATGTATTTCTGCAGCTCTGAGTTCGATTAAGAGGAAATTATGACACATGTAAATGCACAAGTTAAAATTTGTCCATTGTAAAACACAAACATGACCTAAAACAACTTACATGTCCATTCAAAACTTCCATTCCTGTTCAAAACTGCAGAACTGATAAGCTTTGCCTCTTCATGATTTTACCTTTTGCTCACAAGAAAGACATATTTTTTGCTGCTAAAAACAATCAGCTGGACATCAGTGATCAGTACTAAAGAAGACCTATTCAGTGAAAACAATTAGTATTTGAATGAATGAATGGTTTATTTATAGCACATTTACACAGACAGATGTCTTCCAAACTGCTTTACACAGTAACCCCCCTCCCTCAGTGATAGTAAGCAGCAGAAACGATTCACCTAAACACCTGACGCCTCAACTTCCGACCACCACCAAGTGTTCGATAACCTGCATGTTACTGGTCAGGTGGAAAGCCGGAGTGCCTGGAGAAAACCACCCACGACGGGGACATGGGTCAGTGTGAATGCTATGGAAAGGCCAAAGAGGCCAACATTTTTTTAACGTGTTGACACGTAAAAAATGGTTTAAAAAATACATGATGGCCTCTTTGGCCTTTCCATAGCATTCACACTGACCCATGTTCACTCTCACATCTGATTATCTTTTTTATTAAGTCAACAAGCTTTATGTAAAAGAAAAGACACATTTTTAGACAAAGTTGTTAAAGTCTGTCAAGTAAATAGACTTTCACCAAATAGATTTCTATTATTACAGTTTTTTCAAACTGAAGCTGCTGCTACAATTCTCTTTTGCCTGTGATCCTTAAGCAGCTGCTCACTTGTCACAGGCTGAGCATGTGTCAGGTTCAATGAAAAAAAACTGCACCCCCTCACATCTGGCTGGAGTCACACCTTCTATACTGACAGTGTATAGAGCTTGTAGAGAGTCACTAGTGGCCAACATAGGAATAATTAAGACCAAGGCTAAGACTGGCTAAGACAAAGGGCAAGATCGGCTGTACATGTTTTAAAAAAAGTAATGATAACTAATTACTTTTTCTATATTTTCTCCCAACACTGGCATTTCATCTTGTTATAAATGCCTTCTCTCATCATACTTCACTCACAGTTTATTTTAAGAATGATTCCTGCCTGCTTGAGTAATCTTGTGTTGTTGCTGATGCCGACTGTATGTATAAGTGAAATCATCTACTTATTTATAATTACTAAGAACCTAAGTTTCCTTTAAGTTGTGGAATTAATAAATTATGTCGTCTAATCTTCCCAAACAGAAAAACTATAGGCAAAGTTGCACGTTCAAAGTTGCACCACATGAGGTTAAAAATGTTTTTTCTGCACTGTTGTCTTTCATTTCAAGGTCCACGTATAAAATTGTTTACATCACAGCCTCGGGCAGACATTGTAGCATCAGGGAGTCAAAAATTGTTCACAGCTTGGTTTGAGCTCAATAAAACAGATAATTTCACCTCCCACATCCGAGCAATCTGACAGAGCGCCAAAATGCCCCTGTTTCACCTCCCCCACGTCTCCCTCGCTCCATCCCACCCCGAGCTCTCTCTGTGGTCTGTCTCCGAGCCGTATCACCCCCGATGGAACCGCGCACGGCCCATTAGAGTTGAGAAAATAAAAGCTATCAGAGGCCATTACGGAACGCCCGGAGAGGCAACGACGCAAATGACCCAGAACAGGTTTAAAACGGGTCTCGGTTGAGTTCCTCTGAAAGCCTGAAAAATCCCACCGGTCGCGAGGGCTTTGAATGCGGCGAGTGGAGTGTGACGCTGTGAGAAAAAATGATAAAAACAGCAGAGGACAGAGAGGAAACAGGAGCTGGTAAAGTGTGACCGAAATGTGGCGTCGTGACAATAGTGATGGTGCTCCACAGGGACAGTCCTGGGACCTCTGCTAAACATCACAGACTTTTCTTTTTTTCTTTACAACAGGCGTACACTTTCAAATGTCTTTAAAGTTCGATAAAAATGAACTTTTGAACTTTACAAGCCTGGTTTAGCTTGGACCCCACACTAAACATTATTAAACTGGATAATTCAACTCTTACAATCCAAACTAAGGTAAGGCGCTAATATTAGCATCTTTATAGCTAAAGGCTTTTAGTTACATGTGTGGTATTTACTATCCCAGCTCAAGAGTGTGTTTGAACATCTTTCATTGAGGCGTGTTTCCTGTTAAAAACCTGATGCTGTCTGCTTTGGTTCTCTCACTTTCGCAGTGCATTGTGGCCTAGTGACCATTGATGCTTGTAATTCCCAATCAGAGTCACTTGCCGAAATGAGTCATTTATGCTAGCTGTTAGCTTGACTATATTTAATTACTTTAACTGCCAGAAATGGCTAAAAATGTCTCTGTCAGTTGTAACTTTAGATCACCTATCCCATGAGATAAAGAAAGTCTGTTAAGAAAGCCTAATAAAGTTTATTTTTGATAAAGTCATGTGAAATCTCTACTTTGTATGTTTCATATGTGTTTGTCCTTGTAGGTGTTGCTGCAGTCAATCACTGTTGTTTATGCGCTTGCCCAGCAGCTTCTGGCATGCGCACATCAACTTTTGACCCAATTCGGCACTCACTCCGATTGGGGAATGACATTACTCACTACTTCTCAGAGGCATTCAGGGAAATTTTGAGAATACTACTTTTTGACCCGGAGATTCGCACACCACTATGCTATACTATAGAGTTACTAAGGCGCACATTCGAACACACAGTAATTCTTTGTAGCAGCCATTATATATTTGTGGTAGATCCATATATCATTTATTTAGCAACAATATTTGCTCAAATGAGTATCTAGTGTCCAAAAGGTGACCAGGCCAGGGGCTCTAATTTGGTTCAGAAATGGGTGCTCAGGTTAGTTAGGATTAGGATTGGCGTTACTACCGATACAAGTAAATGCCAAAATTTATATTTTTGATGACATATGCATATAATGAGGATGCATTGTTTCCAGGATTTCAACAGATTTCAATTGGCTCAGTGCAGTTGGCTTGTGTACGTTCAAAGTACTACATCCTGTACACACAACCACTTCCTGTCCAATGCATTCAGGTTTTCATTACATCAGTTTAAAACAAATAAATACTGTTTTGATCAGACAGTTGTGGTGAATGTTACAGAAAACATGTTAAAGACTTTACATATCAGAGGAATATTGCACCAGACGACACTTGTGGTTTAAAAAGAGACGTGATTGTGTCTAAATGCTAACGCTAACAGGAAGTGGTCGTGTGTACAGAAGTAAGCTATTTTGAAAGTACACAAGCCAACTGAAATTCTTTTAAAATCTTATTAGAATCGGTCAATTTTAACTGTCTTAAAATTGGCTGAGTGCAGTTGTCTTGTTTTGGTTTAAAATACTACATCCTGTACATACAACGACTTCCTGTTCAATACTCTTCAATGAGGTTTTCACTCCATCAGTTTAAAACTAATAAATCCTCTTTAGATCAGACAGTTGTGTGAATGTTACAGAAAACATGTTAAAGACTTTACATATCAGAGGAATATTTCACCAGAGACACTTGTGTGTTTAAAAAGAGACATGTTTGTGTCTAAATGCTAACGCTAACAGGAAATGGTTGTATGTACAGAAGTTAGCATTTTGAACAATCGCAAGCCAACTGAAATTCCGTGCACACAGCCCATTCATTTCTTGAACGAGAGCCAATTGACTCTGTGCACGGAACTTCTGTTGGCTTGTTTTTGTTCAACATAGCTAACTTCTGTACATACAAGCATTTCCTGTTAGCGTTAGCATTTAGATATAAACACATCGCTTTTTAAACACACAAGTGTCCTATGATAAATTATTCCTCTGATTTGTGAAGTCTTTAATGTATTTTCTGTAACTTTCACCACAACTCATTGTCACTGCTGGTGTAGTGAAAACCTCATACAAATGAACTGAACAGGAAATGCTTGTACTCCAGTTGGCTATTTTGAACAAAAACAAGTCAACTGAAGTTCTGTGCACAAATCTAATAGTGTTTCAAAAGTGGCCTATTCAGCTAGGACAGTAGAGGCAGCACTGTGAATTTAAGAATTTTATCTAATGTTAAACCTTAGCACAAATTTTATATGACTATAAAATAAAATGTAGATAAAATAAAAAAAAATGGTTCATTCTTTTAGTAATCTTTATTTGTATAGCGCATTTCACAGACACAGAGTCACAAAGCGCTTCACAATGAGATGAACCCCTCCCCTCCCCACTCAGTGACAGTAAGCTGCCCTGGGGCAACTCAGCAGAGGCGATTCACCTAACACCTGGCGCCTCAACCACCGACTAACACCAAGTGTTCCCTAACATGCATGTTATCAGAAAATAGAATCAGTTTTGTGTCACCAATACCATCAGAGAGATTATGGTTTAGACTCATCAAAACAAAACAAAACAAAAAATGTGTATAAATTTATAAATGACTAAAGTTAAAGAAAAGTTGCAATATATCGTTGTGGTCCTTTGTATCAGAATAAATTGTGATATACTGAATATTCAAAAACATGTCATAAAAAGACAGGTTAATCATTATTTCTTCTTAAATAAACTTTCTAAGTACAAAAGAAAAGTAGGTGTGACACTTTTGGGCTGACAGAAAAAATCTGATAAAGTATGATATTGGTCCTTTAAAACCGATTAAGGCCCTGATTTACTAAGCGTTGCACAGACGCAAAGTGAATTGCACGCGCAAAAAAGGGAGCAAACCGATTTACCATGCATTGTGCAAAAGAAATAGCGTCTTTCACGTGACACAGTTTTGCGCTGCGCCAGTTTAGCACCTTTGGTATCATGAATATGTAATTTCGGGCATTTTTGCGTCATGCCGCAAAATATAGGCGGAGGAAATGCAAATGTCGTTAAAAAGCGCCTGCAACCAACGTCAAGGGTGTGGCAGCTGTAATACTCCGCCGGAGAAGACGCAGAAACCAAAGAGGTGCGTGTTAATGTAGAAACATTAGAAGAGGATTTCATTTTATCGTCATTTTCTCGTCTGGTATCTGGCTCATTCCAGAGGACAGTGGCAGTTGCTGCTGGTATTTCACAGAGCAATGCATCACATGCCATTCATATTAATAATAGTAATAGTCTAAATTAAAATGATAGTTTTACAAGAACAATAATATTGTCACAATAATAATTAATAATAACTAGTATAGTTATTATTATTATTATAACAATAATTAATAATACGTATTATTATAACAATAATTGATAATACGTATTATTATAACAATAATTAATAATACGTATTATTCTTTTATTATTATATTATTATTTATATTTGATTATTATTGTCGCTGTCTTCATCGCACTGCGGCGGATATACAGCCCCCAAAAAGCCGCTCACATCGTAGTGGCTTGCTGCATCTTACACAACATTGCAAAAAGACACGGCCTGCAAGATGATGCTGTTATAATATAATACAATATAATCATATGTGGTGAGGTTTTGGAGGAGCCTGGTTAAATCAAGACAACGCTGCTGCAAGCACGGAATGCTCTCATTTAAAATCATTTCACAGGCAAAGTATGGTTTGGAGACACAAGACAACATGCAACGCGATTTCAATATGATTTTATAATTTTTTTCTCTTTCTCAGCGTGCGTCCAGACGTCTGTGGCGTCTCCTCGACCTCGCGCGCCGCCGTGCGCACTGTGCCGTGCGCACTGTGCCGTGCTTTCCTCACTAGCTGGATGCGCTGTGCGGTGGTCACTCACAATGAGGCCTGAACAGATGTTTTTTAGAGTGGACACAGTCCCGCGAACCTCGCATTACTCCTGTGAGTGCACGAACCTCCTGCGCCACGGAAGAAAGACCCTCGCGTTCTGGTTTTTGAGTTCTTCCAGTAGCGCGTATATCCACTGCGTCACTGATTTGGCCCGTTCCTGGAGCTTGAGCTGATTTTCACAGGTATCTAAACAAATAATACGCTTAAAAATAAGCTTATTAATTAATAAATGTATTTATAATGTGTATCCTGCTGGTTATGCAATAAGGTTAATATTGGTAAAGAGGGACAATAGGTTATGTTTGAGGCTTTGTATATTAAAATATGTGCACTTCTACAACTTATATTTAACTCTTTAATGATCTTTGGCATGTGCAGAATTAAAAATATTTTTTTCATGTAATATTTGATGATATAAATGGTCTCAGTGAAAGAGTGTGATCCTGCAATGTCTGTGATAAATTGTGCTATGGTTATAACTTCGGAAAGCTTAAAGATAGAAAGTTATTATTATTATTATTATTATTATTATTATTATTATTATTATTATTATTATTATTATTAATAATTATTATTATTAGGCCTATTCATTTTTTTATTTATACCGGGAGGCTCAATGAGACAAGACTCTCCTTTTCATTGGCGCCCTGTTTAAAATAAAAACACAATCAACATTTTATACAATACATATTAAATTAAATTAAAACAAGTACAAATATGATTAGAAATCTCTGCCACCTAATGACTAAAACAACAGTTGTGAGTTGGCGTGTTGGCCTTTCCAACGGCATTTATTTTATTCGTGATATCTTGCCAGATGGCCTTGCGGCTATTGTGATGGTTATATTCCTCTGCATGGGTCAGCTCCTCGTGACGAGAGTTTGCTTCTTCCACGAGGACCTTAGTTCCTCGGGGTCGAAATTTTTTTTCGTTTGCGAGTCTCTTCCTCTATGTGGAAACTGAAGCACGCAAAAGGGTCATTTACATAGGTCCGCCTTCATCGGTTTGCTCCCGCACTACTGACGCAGTTTCTCTTTGTTGATCGCGTGCAACACGCCCACTTCAGGGACGCGCAAAATTCTGAACTGCGGCCGCAAATTAGTACGTGCTATTATCCACCTTAGTAAATCAGGGCCTAAGTGTCACGTTAACGATAATACTGTGTTCATTTGCTAAAATCACAGACAGCTGCTCTTTCTCTTCTCTCCTGCTTTATATCGTGTGAAAATGTGTGGAAACTTTGGAACTGTTTTGAGGCTAATCCTCTTTGGGCTGATGTGAACTGATCTGACACCAGACCAACAGATGAAATCCTTTTATCAGCTCTGACTGTGGAAGTGACGTGTGGCCAATCAGAGAAGAGGAGCTGAGGAAGGAGAAAACAGGGATTTACACAGACATGTTCCACTAACTAATAACTAACTAACTAACTAACTAACTAACTAACTAACTAACTAACTAACTAACCAACTAACCAACTACCCAACTAACCAACTAACTAACTAACTAACAATGAGGGGAAACAGAAATATAGTCTATGCATTTCAATGGAGAGCAGCATTCCCATCTACTGTTCAAAGACTGCAACAATATTTAATCTTTATTTTCATTTTTAAGTTTTTTGTTTTTACTTTTTTTTTTGTAAATGTTTTGGTGGCGTGTGTGTAATTTGTATATTTTGGTGATTAAAAGAATAATAATCATTTGCATTTTTTCAAGTTGCATTTTTGTTTTTTGTTTTCTTCACATTTTGCCATTTTATATTGCTTTATTTTGTCAGTTTTGATTTTTTTTAAGTCACATAACTTTATCACATTTTTTTACTTTTTAAAAAATGTTTTGGACTTATTTTTCTTATTTTTGTTTGTTTTTGTAATTTTGTTGACTTTTTGTCTTTTCTTTCTTTGTCAGTTTTTCCTTTTTTTAATCACATTTTAGCTCTTTTTTTTTTATACTTTTTTACTCCACTTTTTTTTTTACCTTTATTAAATTTTTTGACTTAAAAAAAAAAAAGTTCTTGCTTCCGCTTTGCATTTTTGTCAATTTTCCACTAAATCTTTTGCCTTTTTTTCCCATCACATTTTTTCTGTAACTTTTCTTTTTTCAGTTTTTTTTTTTTTTGTTAACACTTGTCTTTTTATTTTAAGTTGCATTTTTTTCTTCACATTTTGCTATTTTTCTGTTGCTTTTTATTTATTTATTTTTATCACATTTTGTTTTTACTTTTAGTCATTTTTTGTCTTTATGAAAAATTTTGGACTTTTTTGTTTTCTATTCATTTTTGATGTATTTTTTTTTTTTTGCGATGCACAGTAGCAAGTGGTTAGAGCTCTGGCTTCCCAATAAGGAGTCGTGGTCGACTCCCGGTCGGACATATCAACATCTCACGATCTCTCTGGGTGGAGTTTGCATTTCTCTCCGTGTCACGTGGTTTTCTCCGTACTCCGTTCTCCCACCTCCAAAACATGATGTTTAGGTTAATTGGCTCACTGAAATTCCTAGAGTGATGAGAGATGAATGTTTGTCTGTCTAATTTCATTGTCACCTTTGTGTCATTTTTGTCTTTTTTTTCCTTCTATTGTCAGTTTTCCTATTTTTCATCACAATTTTATGATTGATGTTTATTCTAGTTCTAGACTCACCTGGACTTGATCCTTTTTGGTCATTTTTCAATTTCATTTTTTGTCCTTTTTTGGGTTATCATAGATTTTTTTGTCAAGTTGTTATAATTTTTGTGTGTGCCTTTCTTCTATTGCATTTTTGTTATTTTTCCTTTTTTATGTATTTATGTATTTATTTATTTTTTTTCAAAATTTTGCAGCATTTGTTTTATTTTATTTTTTTTAAATGTAATTGCATTTTAGTCATTTGTGGTCATTTTTAAAGCTGCATTTTGGTCGTATTTTTGTAATTTTTCCATTTCATTTTTTTTTTTAATAGCATTTGGCTTTTTTCACATTTCTGGTGCGTTCTTGTAATTTTTTTTTCTTTTTGTGATTTTACAGTTACACTTGTGTGAATTATTTCTGTCACCTTTCTTTTCTTTTTTTTTTTCTTTTTTTTGCATCACTTGTTGCTCTTTTACAGCGTTACTATAGCAACAACACCAGTCACCAGTACAGTTAAACTAACCTGCCTCGTCTGGACCTAGCCAAAGAAATCAAAAACAAAATCTAAACTATCAAAAACCAAGGACAAGAGAACGGAGCTGAATCAGACTTCTCCTTCCAACTGTTCCAACATTTACCGCTCGCCAAAAAAAAAACACCAAAATGTCCGCTCTCGTCAGCCTGGGAGAGCGAGGCATTGTTTGGACGGAAATCTGCTCAGAAATCACTTTGGACAGGAGAAATACGGGCGCGAGCAGGCGGCGTGGCTTTGGGACAAGAAAAGTTAATTTACAAAGTTTTCCCGCGGAGATGTTATCGAGTTTGTGGACAGACAATAATGGAAAAATGGTTTTGAGAATGGAAAAGGAAAGTCTGACCTCCGCGTGTGAGCTAAATACACAAGATAAAGATTTAAACGGGAGTGTACTGTATTTTTACGATAGATTTGCTTCTGTGCTGTTGGTTTTGACCATATGCATTTTTATTGTTGACGAGTCACAAAGGCAATTTTAGATACAGTTGAATGCAAAGGTCAAAGTATGAAAAGCTGATGGAGGCAAGTCTATAATAAATTCAATGGGTTTTAAATCTTCCCCTGCAGCCCAAATGTGGTTTTATGGACATTTTTTTTTAGCTTATTTTGTCGCCTCTGGACCAGCAATGCAAATTTATTTATTTAACCAGGAAGTCCCATTGAGATTCAGAATCTCTTTTACAAGGGAGACCTGGCCAAGGTAGCAGCCAACACCATCAATACAATAAAAATTCAGACAATTATTACATTAAAAAAACAACACTCTCAACAAGAACATACACAATTCTCAACCACCACACTTTTTACAATGACTCCACAGCTTTTAGTTTGAGGTCTTTTTGCAACTCATTCCAAGACCACGGTGCAAAGTATGAGAAAGCCATTTTTCCCAGTTCAGTAGAGCGCCGAGGCACATTGTAAAGCAGGTGAGAAGATGAACGAAGCTGGTAAAATCCTGAGCTGACAGTGAGGAGATCACTCAGGTAACCAGGACGTTTCCTCAGAATTCCTTTGTTGGCAAGGATGACCAACCGAACAAATCATACAAAGTGCAGTGATGAGTGAGAGACTTTGCATTAGTGATAAAACGTAATGCAGCGTCATACTTGTGTCCAGCTTGTGTAAGGAGGACGATGGAGCATGCATATATAAAGTATCACCATAATCAATTACAGAAAGAAAGGTGGCCTCAACCAGTTTTTTCTTAGCACTGAAAGAGAAGCAGGATTTATTTCGAAAATAAAAACCAAATACAAATGCTTGATTCTACGATTTTAACTCTTTGATGGTAATTCTCGTCATAAGCTTTTTATTATATACGACGACAGAGGGCTCTCTGATACACATGTCCAATTCACCAGCACTTAAAAAACATGATTCAGTTTCATAGATTCATCACCGGAGGGCAGTATCGCATGAGCACAAGAATGCAGAGGAAGTCACAGGAGCGGAAACCACACGTGTTGTTCTGTTTACATCATTGTATGCAGTCGGCTGTGTTTACATGATCGTCTGCTTATAAAGGATCGGCTTTCTTTTCAAACAGATTACAGGCAACACATCTTGGACTAAAACATTGTTGAGTAAGTTTAGAGCAGATATTTGATCTTTAAAATGACGATCCTACTGGACTAGGACTCTGAGGACCTTATATTTCCTCATGTTTGGAGGATTAAATATAATCTATGCTCCATGAAAGAGGTTGAAAAAGACAGTAACAATGACATGAAGTTTGATTTAGAGAAGGACGTTATCTCAAAAGTTTCTGGTCAAACACTGAAATCTAATGAAAACAACAAATTTCAAATGCCTGTAAAAAGAGAACAGATTAATGTAGAATAATGATTCTTTTTTAAATGAAAGTAGACACTTGTAGGTCTAATTTGCTGTATAACATGTCATGATTTCTGTTGCACAAGGTTTTTGGTGGAGCTGTGATATTGTTTAAAATGAGCAAAAAGGTCTGGCAGGGAAGGAGGGTCAAAGTGAGAATAATGCTGGCAGTGAAAGAGTTAACTTAAATATCTGAAAATTTGACAAATTTAAGACGCATTCGTGTATAGATCAAGATGAATGTTCTTGTTATTTGGTTTCATTTGACGAATAGACCTGAAATTGAGTAATCAGTGAAGCAGGTGGAACTACTCAGCACGGAGCTTGTTCTTGGACAACACCACAGTCAGGCTACAGCGGAGCGGAGGAGTCAGTGGTGTATTTTAAACCAAAAGAGTGTGTCTTTGGAGCAGACTTTTGTTTGTGAGAGCGCGGAGAGACCAGGTTTTATTCATAGTTTACATGAAACAGACCCACGCAATTGTGTTGAATCGCGAGGGTCTGAAGGTTGTCTTAGCCTGGGTTATCTTATCTCCATGTAGACTTCACAGCTCCCTGTTCAAGGCCAAGCTCCACAGGACTAACTGTAAACATTCTTAGCTCATGGCTCACACTGTAATTTGCCTGGGATCCAAAGCCCACGCTTCAGCAACCCCGCCGTGTTTCAGATCAACTTCACATCGTGCTGGGCAATCAGTTTAGCTTATTTGTTAGACATAAAATCTAACCTCACTCACTTCACATTCATTTATTTTTTATTTTTTGCATCGCTCAAACCTGCAATTATTTTTTTTACCATATTTTTCAGTGTTCTTTTTCCTTGTGAGCAGTCTCTGTTTTCATACAGGAGACAATCTATGATGTGATGTTGACTAAAAGTGCTTTCCTATCTCGTACGGTGGCACGATGCCAGAGCGGATAGCTCTCCGGTCCGGGTCTTTCTGAGTGGAGTTTGCATGTTCCCCCCGTGTCTGGGTGGTTTCCTCTGGGCACTCTGGTTTCCCCACCAACCAATAACATGCAGATTAAAGGTGGGGTAGGTGATTTTCAAACTGCAAACAAAATTTAGGTTTTAAATGTGACAACTTTCTCTCATAAACCGTAAACACATTGTTAATATCAATATGTATTAAGTTAAGTTGCAATTTTGACTTAAAACCCTCTTTTTTTTTCGAAGTGAAACTGGAGAGAACCAAGCTCACCATCAGAACGCTGCATTCTGCTCCTGATTAGAACTAAAATCATTTATTATTTGATTCAGAGAGTACTATTTGGGCACAGTTTTTCACAAGTGCTGCATTTATCATAGACTTTTTGGTGGAAAACACAAAATGTACTTATTTACAACTGAAAAAGTAAGCTACCCCAACTTTAAGGAACAGTTGTTTTTGGTTGGAGGTTGAGGCACCAGGTGTTTAGGTGAATCGCTTCTGCTGAGCTGCTCCAGGGCTGCTGCTGTCGCTGAGTGTCTGTGAAATGTGCTATAAATAAACCATTCATTCATACTTCTCCGTCTCTGGACTCCAGGCGCAGATGGTCGTCTGTCTGTCTGTCTGTATGTTTGTATGTATGTGTGTGTGTAGGCATGCTCACATGATTAACTAAAAGTACTTCTCGTACCTCTCCGTCTCTGGACTCCAGGCGCAGATGGTCGTCTGTCTGTCTGTCTGTCTGTATGTATGTATGTATGTATGTATGTGTGTGTGTAGGCATGCTCACACTGATTAACTAAAGTACTTCTCGTACCTCTCCGTCTCTGGACTCCAGGCGCAGCTCGTTCCTGCAGACGGCCTGGATGTCTCCGGCTTCAGCCAGGATCTGGATGCCTTTGGGGCTTCCATCAGCACCGAGCGCGTGGGCGACTCCAGCCTGAGACACGACAGACACAACACACGTGATTAGATTTAGTCCGTTCAAACCTCTGGGGTAATATTTACCTCATGTAAATTGTAACAGGCGTTGTCTGAGTTTATAGTCTGGTGTGAATCATCTGTCCTAATGTAATTCTAGTCCTGTGGGAATGTCTGTGGTATCAATCTGTGAAGTGTTTATAAACTGATTCATACATGACTCTGTGGCCTATTTAACCTTCTGATTTGAACTAAATTATTATGACTATCACAGCATTCTAAATGTAAAGTCTGAGAGGCAAGAAATGCATGAGGGTCAATGGAGACAAATTACATTTTCTCCTATTGACCCTATTTTGTCCCGCCTACTTTTCTAGGACATACACTTCCTGTTTAGCTGCATTTAACCTGTAGATTTCAGTCGATGGGTTTATTTTAACTGTCATTATATTTAATTAAAAGACAGACAAACATACACGTTAGCTACCTTAACAGAGCTAAACAGGAAGTGCATTTCCAAGTCAAGTGGGCGGGGCAAAATAGGGTCAATAAGAATCAAAATAAAGTTAAAGTAGGGAAAAGAAGCTACATGCGGGAAAAAAGTCAACCCACAACAATTCTGCAGAACATTGGATTTGTAACTGACATGTAAAGACACAAAAGCAGGTAAACAGTGGCAGAAAAGCAGATAAACAGAAAGACTTTAGCCTCTCTCACATTTTTCAGACTTTGGAAGCACACACAGTTGAAATAATTACCATTTTCTTCCTAAAAAGATGTTCTTAGTCTTTTTGATGAGGATTTAAATGGTAGTTCTGCAGTTAAAATGTCATTAATCTCCAACTGCCGTTAGTAATCAAGTTAGTGAAGCACCACACTGTTGCCATGACAACAGAAATGATTGTTAGTTTGCATTTCGACACATAAAAATTAATCTGTGTAAAACAAAAACTCCAGGGATGAAAATTAGTCTGTAAAAAGCAAAAAGACACATTTTCTCCATTGTGTTGCCACAAGTTTGCCTCAGTCAGAATGTTTAAAGTGCATGTGATAGGTGAGACTGTATTTTCAGTGAATACTGTGATTTTGTCAGATCTAGTTAGTTTATCTAGATTAACTTTTTTCAGAACTTGTATTTTTCTGGACATTTGAACAGTAAACAGTCATATTTAGTGTCCATATTTAGATGTTCACTCATCAGTAGTTAACACAACATAATAATGCACATTCAGTCAGGTCTTACAAGTTCACATTTTGTTTCTTCAAACATCGTGGTTATTATGTTATTATTGTGTGTATAATACAATAGAGAGTGTGTGTTTAAGTCATTGACTGCATGAGTAAAACAGACCGATTTTGGCCTTTTCCATCCCTACAGTGAACGTGATTATATTTGACTTCACCAAACATTTGACTTGCTTTCACATAGATTGGCTGTTTTTATGAAGTTTGTAGTTGTGTTTTATCCAGCTACTATGACATTATGTTGAGGGGCACTCACAACTGTTACCTAGCAACCACATTGTAAATGTGGAACAAATGTCCGTTAACCCCTTAAGATGGGGGCCAAACATCTGACTAAAATCGTCTAAAATTCAAATGGAAACTGTTTCTGAACCTTTTGGAGCACAAACAATTGGCTGGACTCTTTGTGAGCTGAAGCTCTGTAGTTTCACCCTCTGATGTCTGATTAACTGTAGTTTTAAGTGAGAAGAAGCTCTGGACAAAAGAACATCAAGTTATAAAGTCCGCCTAAAGTTTTTTGAGTAAATGTAAGAATCAGTATAGCTGGTGTCACTAGCCATAGACAGAATGACACTAGGTTTGTAGATTTGGTATATTTTGGGTTTGGACAATTCCTCTTCAAAAGCTGAAGCCATTTTCAATAAAAAATAGTTTTAGGGACCTGTATTTACTTAAAAAAGTTTAGGCGGAGCTCATTAAAAATCCTATTAAATTGTGGAGAATTTTTGAGGTATTTTTTTATTTGTAAGTTTAGAGTAAAAACTGATTCTGATCCAGCCCAGAATGGTTGATTTGACTGTGAATAAGAGGGTTTCAATTAATTTTTATTTATAACATTCCAGAGAGCATGAGAGTTGATTTTTATTAGATGGTAGGCAAAAATGAATTAATTAAGAAAAAGTGGGCGGGCCGTCCACCTCATAAGGGGTTAAAGTACATTTAGGTGATATTTGGAAATCCAGATATTGTCTGTAGAGGTACTTGGACTAAAAAGTTGAATACAAATTTTCACGTTTTGTAGTTCAAACAAACTTTACTCATCAGGCAAAGAATTATATATGAACAAATCCTTTGGTACGATCTGTCATAACGAAGATTGTGAAGTGTCTGTGTTTCTGATCCTTATACAGCTCCAAGCGCAAATAGAATATGGTTAAGTGGAAAGAAGAAGACTTTGGAGTGTCGTGATTCCATCTGAAAATAAATGTAACTTTAAGACCAAGGACTTTACATGTGTATTGTTTTATGAAAAAAAAAAAAAGCATGTGAAAAGAAAGTACAAAGATAATGAAGAAACTGTGTAGGTTTTATCCTTTACGAGTGGATGTGACACTAACACAAGAAAGAAGAATGTGTAGAAGTGAAGGTCTGTCTTGAAACAACAAAGACCTGTCTGCGTGCTCGATAAAAAAGACAAATGTGATGAACGTGGTTTTAAAGTTGTCTGCCACAGCTAAACTTAAATAAAACTGTGATTTTGTGTTTCAGGACCACGGACAGCGCCACACAGCTTTAGCACCGCTGTCGTCCTCGTCATTCTCCAGTTTGAGTCATTTGAAGAATTTTTGTTAGTCATGCTGCCAGATTTTCCCCCAATCCAGTTGCCACACAGCGTCACTCTGTATTGGTGGCAAAAGTTTATATATTTATTGAGGAAATCTGGGTAAAAGCTTCAATCATTTAAAAGACTAAATCATGTGCTAGCTGTTAAACTTGGACTATAGCTTCATTATATTAACAGCTATAAACTGTTAGTTAGAATTTTGAAGGTTTTTGCCAGAGTTTTGAAAGACTATTCTATTGGATATTTTCAACAACTTGAGTAGACTGTTTTAGCATTTAGTGACCACTAAATGTGATGTTTGTCCACATCGCCTTCCCGTTTAGAAACACCCGAGTCTCAAAAGAACAGTGTGCTGGAACTGCACATAGACAAAGCCGAGGTAAACAAACACACAGTAGTGTGACCGAGTGGAAAAGCTCAAAGGTCTACAAAAGTGAGCCTTGTCTAGGCCTATGTCTGCTTGTACATTGTGTTTTTTTATGAATGCATCATTGGAGCGTTTCAATAGTGAACAATAAGCATGAGAGACTCTTTCCCTGCCAATGATGAAAATATCTGTCACAGACTTTTTATTCTCTGATGCACGTGCTGACTTCGTCTGCAGTCAATTGATGCAGTTTCACACATTCACCAGCAGAGGGGGGAATAGTGTGAGTACAAAGACCCAGAGGAGGTCACATACCGGGAAATTAGGATTAAAAAAAACTGGCAGGGAAGGAATCAAAGTCAAGTGCTGGCAGTGACAGCATTAATAAAGAAGTATTTTTCTATTTTTAATTAAATTGGTTGTTGTATATTGGTTGGTTGTTATATAACCCTAACCACCTGGACCTGGGACACTCCTCCTCCTCCTCCTCCTCTCCTCCTCCTCCTCCTCCTCATCCTCATCCTCATCCTCATCCTCATCATCATCTATAAATATCTTACTTGCATTGTTTTTTGAGGTGTAATTCTTGTTGGCGAAACAATATTAATTGAACTTAACAAAAATAGTTTTTGGTTTGCACATTGCGTAGTTGCTGTAAAAGGAACAAAATAAGACATGTCCTAACTCTGCTAACACAGCTCATCCGGCATCAGCGAGGAAACCTGCCCTGGACCGACTGTGAACCCTCGACTTGTCTCTGATCTGCAGCTCTGACGTGACGTTTCTTTGACCACTGATTGTACGTTTGGAGTTTTGTGTCGCTGAAGTAAACACAAAGTGAAATGAGAAAGGTCGCGACTCTGCAAAGAAGGATGTGCTTTGTTCAAATGTACTTATGATTTGTGTCACCGTCTTTTACGACAATAAAGTTCACTCAAATCTGAACCCAATTTCCATGTTGCGCTCTGGGATCTGATTCAATTTGTGAATGTGAAGGAAATAACAGGGACAGGAATTGTGTATTAAAGTCAAAGAAAATAACAAAAGGAAGCTTCGTCATTGACATTTAGGTTTTTGTAATCTTTCATTTAACTGTTTTTTTTCCTACAGATAAAATAAAGTAGAAAAGACCGATACATCAGTCGAGATGAGTACTTGAAGGTGGTTTCAAATCCGGTTCTCAGCAGACACATGAAGTCATTTCTGTTAAACATTTACAGAGCTCAGACACGAAGGACAAACGTGGAAAGTCATTTTGCTGCTGGGAATCTATAAGTTCAGAGAATCATAAAACTGATGAGACCAACATGACGGACAGTGAAACTTTATCAATCCAAAGCTCCAAACCATGACTCAGCAGATGAAACCTAATCCAGTAATATATAGACTGTCAACTTTAGCCTGGAGAATCCAAACTGATATCTGTCTTTATAATTTTTTACAAGCTGATCTCAGAAATCTGTGTGTGTAAAGATGAAATAGTTTTTAAAGTTCTAAACTGAATAATCCCAGACTGATTGGCTCGAAAACTAAACAAGACCACCCAATAATATTTCATACTCTATTCAAAATAATATCAAATGCTTTAAAATGAGATTAAGGTATAAAATGAATTGTCTGGACGTCCACACTTGTTAAACTAAGAACAAAATCACTGCCCACATCAAACAGACTGGACAGTTTAACTTTTACAGCCTAAACTAAGATAAGCAGCTAAGTTAGCAACTTTATGGCTAACTTACAAGTGTTTTGTTTATTATTCTGGCTTAACCTTCTCTAAGCTGAAGTAATCTTGGAAGGGTAATTCATGCTTCATCAGCTCGAGACAAGACCTTCTGCGTTGTTTGGATCACAGTGGTCGCTCGCACTCATAACGGGCTGCTGAATGTTTCAAACCAGAGGCTGCCGACTTTACGGCGGTGAACAGCGTGCATGGGTCGACAACCAGAATGTTGTAAAACTCATTGAGTAAGGATTAAACAACAAGGAGCCGTGCATTACACAGATATAATGCACGACGCGGAGTCAAGAACATCACGCCGTGCAGCGGAGTGATGCACAGGCTTCGAGTTGTTTAATCCGCTTATACCATGGTCAAACGGCGAAAAACTTTAATATGGACGTACAGTTCGTTCACTGATCTCAAATTTTGTTCGGTAAAATTGTATCTTTGGGGCTGTGTCCGAATGTGAGCCCTAACTACTATATAGTGCACTATTCAGGGGTCACGCCATTTTGTAGTGTGTCCGAATGTCCATCAGGTAAAAAAGTAGTGCACTCAAAAAATCCCACAATGCATCTGGAAAAGTAGTGAGCATCGATGGTCACTAGAACGGTCAATATGGACCACAATTCATTGCGAGAATCAGAAAAAAAATCACGGACAACGTCAGGTCTTTAACTGTAACAACACGACTGAAGTAAAGACGTTAAGGAGCAGCTTAAACTCAGTGTTGAGCCGGCGAAGAAACAAACACTCGTAACTGAAGCCGTTAGCCGTGAAGATGCTAACGTTAGCTGCTAACCTTAGTTTGGGCTGTAAAAGAGGAATTATCCAGTCCGTGTGTCGTTAAATGTATTGTCCAAGTTAAACCAGACTTGTGTTATGATTAGTAGTCCATAAATATGTGCGTGTCAGACGGACCTGGTCAGTATTTATTACAAAAGTTCATTTTTATCGGACTTTTTTTTGCCGACCGTTACATTAACAAGGGGGAGAAGCACGTGACCCGCGTCAGCTGAAAATAGTGCGCTCCCTGTCCGAAAGACCAGATGAATGAGTGCACTGACTCATCCACTAAACAGGGCAGGACTATATAGTAATTGAGTGGATAGGGAATGAGTGTATACATCGGACACAGCGTGGGTCTACTTTTATTGTGTCCGGGCTTAACAGCATGGCAACATAGCATGTTTACGTTCAAATTCACAGCGCTGCTGTTGTCAGGCTGTTGTAGAGAGAGAGAGTCTTGCAAATCAAGACTTTGAAAATGGGACAAACACCCAATAGAAACCCTGCACACAGAGATTTGCAAGAGCATCCTCAGAGTGCACAGAAATACCCCCAATAACGGCTGCCGAGCGGAGCTAGGCCAATTCCCCCTGTTAATTAGAATTAAAAAAAGAGCCATCAAATTTTATAAACACCTTAAAACAAGTGACCCCAACTCCTATCACTACAAAGCCCTTCAATGCCAAGAGGAGAACATGGAGAAAAGCCCCCTAAGCCAGCTGGTCCTGAAGCTCAGCTCCTCTAACAGCACAAGACAAGCTCAGGATACGCACACACTCAGCACACAGACAATTATAGAACTAGAAAACAACACTACATTAACTATTGGACATCTAAAACTAAAACTCAAAGCAAACTTCAATGTTATTTGGCTCTAAACAGACAGTACACGGTGGCACAATATTTAAGCACCGTGACTGATGAGAAACTAAGAAAGACTTTGACCATGTACAGACTCAGTGACCACAGCTTGGCCATAGAGACGGGCAGACACAGACAGACCTGGCTGCCCACAGAGGACAGACTGTGTCAACTATGTCCACTCAGACAAGTGGAGACAGAGACACACTTCCTCATTCACTGCAGCAAATATGACAACATCAGAGGCCAGTTCTTCTCCAAATGAACCAGCAGGTCCCTGGCTTTGATTCTCTACCTGAACAAACCAAAATGCAAACACATTCTTGGAGAGAACAGAGTCAGCAGCTTAGCAGCAGCTAAATATGTCCGACTGTGCCACAACCTGAGGGACAACCACAACAACCACACATCTGATACAACCACCTGACCTGTGTGTGTATGTATATATATGTATATATTGTTTAGAATATTGATTGCTGTTTATATTGTTGTTATTACTGTTATTGTTGTTATTTTTGCTTTGGCAATGTTGTTGTGCAATCGTGCCAATAAAGCCTTTTTGAAATTGAAATTGAAATTGAAATTGAGAGACGGAGGAGAGATCGCTCCTCCGTCTCTCTCTGCCTCTCTCTCACATGTGTTTATTTACCTCAGGATGGAGAAGTAGTTCGAGAAGTAGCGGTCTCTCAGTTTTCAAAGCCTGTGCAGGCGATGTATTCCGACCATTTTGTGTCTCTGTGCTAAAATTCCAGTCCACGCTCACAAAATGCGATGTCCGTCCTCTCATGTTGCTTAAAATATCCAACACACGAGTCTATCAAAAACTAGAAAGTTCCGCGCCAGCTAACTTAGTTGTGTCAAGACGGTCAAGTCACCGTCAACCAAAAGTATCACTTCCTGTGTGTACTGCACAATAAAAGCCTCAACATAATCCTGCTGAAAGCAACGTTTTATTATGAAAGAGTCAGACAGCGACAGGGCATCAGAGACTCTTTTCTCTTCCATCTCGGTCTGTCAAAAGTTCATTGGTTTTGCTCAGATGTTGCGCGTTGCCGTGGAGACGTGTTCAGCGCACTGATATGTAGGTGATTTAACCTGCCGAACTACGTGTGCGTATATACGATTATAATGCACGGCAGTTAACATTTGAATTCTCACTGACCATGGAATAATATAATTTAATAACTGCATTAAGCAAGGCTTTTTGCTAACTAAATAAATAACAAAATTAGAATTAACAGCAAAAACAAACAACAAACAAAAAACATTTCATATTATCCTGTGAACGTGCACGGCTCCACTGTCATGTTCTGCAGATGTGTATTAAGGTTCACTAAATTAACTGGGATGGCCACGTGCTGGGCGCTGCCTTTGGAGCTCATAGCAACCAACACACAAAAACATGTCTTCACACTAACGCTATGACATAGAGCAAAACTAGGCTAGTGGAAACTAGGAATTTCAAATGCCTATAAAAAGAAAACGGAAAAATGTAGAATAACAAACTTTTTTTATTGAAAGTAGACACTTGTAGGGTTCTTTTGAGGTACAACATGCCATGATTCCAAATGCACAAAGTACAAGGAGCTGTGATATTGGTTAAAATTACCAAAAAGGCTGGCAGAGAAGAGAACACTGGAAGAGTTAATAGGAAAAACTGCCTATTGTCCTCCAGCTGGACTTACAACATGATCACATTCTTTCACGATGATCAAAACCAAATTCAGTTTCATTGTGTTAAAGCCACAAAAATATTCTGCAATTTTGGATTATAAATGAAACAAGATCACATCATCTCCCTCGCTAAAACAACAGCAACAAGTCTGGCCCAAAGTTTGTCTAAGTCTGCGTTTTTAGGACTGCCATAAAACAGTTGTATGAGGCAGTAAAAGTTCAGCTCTCCCCTCGGCGGCCGTCTTTGTTTAGGCCCGAGGTCGCTGAAGATTTATACGTTTTCTAACTTCACAATCACCCGAAAACTCCTCCAAACTTTATTTATTTCCATGTGTGAGTTTGTTGTGTTTTGCTGCAGGGTTTGAGTAAGTAAGACTGACAGGTGGAAATGTGTAACTCTGAGGAAAAGTCACAAACAAACTTCTTATATTAACTCTTTCACCTCCAGCCCTGTTCTCGCTTTGACCCTCCTTCTCTTCCAGGTCTTTTTGCTAATGAAATCACGATATGTTGTACATCCAATGAGACCTACAAGTGTCTACTTTCATGTAATAAAGACTTGTTGTTCTACATTAATTTTCCTTTTTATAGGCATTTGAATTTTTTTTTTTTTTTTTTCATTAGATGTCAGTGTTTGACGGACAATTTTTGGGATAACGTCCTTTTTCTAATACAAACTTCATGTCATGTTATTTTCCCCTGTTCTACTTTTGGTGAAAGAATATGAGCCACTACAATAAAATAATGTCTTTAGGATTAAAAAATATGTTTACATGATTAAAACAATGAGAACGAGTGTCTTTTTAATGTTTAAACCACAAAAGCTGTGTTACAGTCGAGAAGGCAGCAGCACTTTTCTACTTTCTGATGTAAATTCTGTAGATTCAGCCTCTTTCATGGAGCATAGATTATATTTAACCCTCCAAACATGAAGAAATACAGTAGTTTGACTTCCTCTGACACTTTTCACTCGCTCACAGAAGAGGAAGTTTCTAGACTCGCTGCATGTGTCGTTCTCCTCAGAGTCCAGTTTTTGTCCATCTTTTCTTCATTTGAAAAATAAAATATCTGCTCTAAACTTACTCAACTATGTTTTTAGTCCAAATAATCGGCCTCCAGATGCAGCTGATTACGTAAACACAGCCGACTTCACCGTCTAAAAGTCAATAAAAGCACATATACTGTATATCCCAGGTCACCGAAAGGAGGACTCCGGTCCGGAACCGGACCCAAGCGCCGCCCCGTCCGGACCGCGTAGCCCTCCTGCCAAACACTCGCAGAAAGGCTGGAGAATGTATTGGTGATTCGGTAAACGCTGTGCAGGCGGAGCGCATCAACAAAGGAGCACGCACATCGCCGCTGTGACTCGTCTTTATCACTTTTGGCACAGCGCCAGAGACAGAAACGCGGTTCGTGATGATCCAGTGCGGCTCTGGCTCTGCAAGTTCATTGTATTTAGAGAACGCGTTTGTGTGTGCGTGTAATGGACACGATTCAGAGCGTTGATTGTGTGATTCTTCATTCATAAAGTTGGAGAGGGTTATCGCGTGTGTCCTATCGCCAATCAGCCAATCACATGGCTTCATTCAGTGACTGCTTTGAACTGTGAGACACAGAGAGAGACAGCTGTGGGACAGAGAGAGACAGACGTGGGACAGAACAGGGTCGAGTCAGAACAGACTTAGAATAACTCCATCACAGACTCTGTGATCAGCTCTGATCAATGTAAAACACTGTTCTCCATCAAGATTTATCCATCAAATACATTTTTAAAAGGGAAGTAGCCTAGAATAATTCATTAAAAATAAAGCTTTTATTGTAAAATAGAATCATGTGGGATATTGTGAAAATATAAATATGTTTGTATTTTTTTTAAATTATAAAGTCAAATTTAAAAATGTCTTAAAAGATACTTCGACGTGAAGTTCCGGACCTTGGCTTGGAAATTTTTCCCCCAACTGAACCTCGATGAAATCTTATTGGTGACCCCTGCTGTATATAGTTATGTGACCTCCTCTGGGTCCTTGTGCTCACACTATTCTCCCATCTGCTGGTGAATCTGTGAAACTACATCATGTGTTTGACTGTAGACAAAGTAAACATGTGCATCAGAGAGCCTGACATCGCCTTTATAATAAAAGTTTAATGACGGAAATAAATGCAATTGGCAGAGAAAGAGTTAAAATCTTCTGCTTTAAAAATGTACACTGGCTTATCACTTTATACTGTAAGTTCTTATGGGCTGAAGTCCCAGACAGCAAGCATGGAAGGAAGCTCAATGTGGCATACAACGACTGTCTAAGGATTTTATTAAAGGGGTCCTATTGTGTTTTTTCTAGCTATTTAGGTAGAAAGTAGAACATATGCAAATCAGTAATTTACCTTTTGTTCATTGTAAATCACAAAATTGATCTAAAACGGCTTGAAAATAGAAACAGCTCCAGTGACTTCCTGTTCAAAACTGCAGAACTGATAAGCCCCGCCTGTTCATTTTAAAATTTAACTGTGACAAGCAACAGATTAAAAAAACAAATTATTATTGTTGGAAAGGGGCTATGGACAGTTTTGAATCATATATGCTTCAATTTGTGTCTTAATCTTCTGACATATGCAAGTAAATACAGACAAGTGGGAGGGGATAGGTGGTAGATGAGAACAGGGATTTTCTGAGCAGTTGAGCTCCAGCTTAGGAACAATAAAAGATTACTCCAACATGCATGAATCAATTCAAATACAACTTTGAGTAAGCTAATGATGAAGAAAATGCCATTATAACAAGGGTAAAAACTTAGAAAAGTGAATTTGATGTAATAGGTCCCTTTAAAAAGGCCAAGATGGGAGAGTGTAAGTCACCTGTTTGTTACTGCAGGATTAAAACATTCCAGGCAGTCCTGCGCTATCTGATGTACAGATACATCAGTCTCTTAATGACTCTGAAAACATTATTATCAAGAACCTGACTGATGTGAACTCGGTGCCACAAGGTTCTGGTCTGGACTGTGACTCTAATACAGATGTTTGTTGTGATTTGTGGTGCATTGTGTTGGTGGGATACTGTTGTTGTTGTTGTGTTTTTTAATTCTGGACCATAGAAATATATTCAGACGTTAGCCTTAGTTTTGAATAATCCAAAAAGACAACTGGTACTAACTTCTCCACCTCATTTCGCAGAGGTCAAAGGTCAGAGCCTCATTACAATACATAGTGAAGTTTTACAAAGCTTTTAGTGTTTCATTGTAGCTAAACAGCAGCGTGTAAAACGGCTCTTTAGGCTAACACTTAGCAAACTTCAAGATGAGATTTCTGATCTTGTGCATCTTTTAAGATTCTAATGATGTTACTTGTGAGAACAACAAATAAGTGACAATATATCAAAACCACTGAATAAAAGTTGTACATATTAGCTTCACTTATCTGTGGTGTTTGAAGTGATTGAGTTTGCTTAGCATTTTGTGTCTACATATTGCAACACATCTCTCTTTACAACATGTTAATATCATATCAAGAGAACATTTATATCCTTTTTTTTTTTTACCCTTTTTGAAAATAATTGTGTTTTGATGTAGTGTAGTATGTTATTTTGGGGGTGGTGACTTAAAAAGGTTGAGAAGCACTGATTTAAAGAAACAATTCAGACTCACTTGAGCTCTTTGAACGGCTCTGCTCGAACGTGAGGCGTCTCCACTGACTTTGTGAAAACTGCTCCTTCAGCTCCTGCAACACAGACACACAAAAACACAAAAGGTTAATAAAATAAAACTTTTACATTAGATACACTGTACTTTTTGGTGGAAAAGACAACAAAAAAAAAAAAGCTTTTTTTTTTTTTTTTTACTTTGCCTCTCGTACACTGACTGTGAGGCGGGTTTGGTTCTGATTTCTGATCATGTGTGGATTTCTTGCAAAGTGATTTGTACATCAGCTCCAGTCAACTGTGGTTCATTTTTGTCCAAAACCACAGATTCATGCAGATTCCCTACAACAACGCTCGTATTATGACTTGAAAGCTGCATCAGACCAAAAAGTAGACTCTCTACAGATTAATTCCGCAGGTCTGTGTACGAGGGCACATTGGTTAAAGCACTTTTCAAGTCTTGCAGGACCCGCACCAAACTTTCACTCAGAGTACAGAAGGGTTAAAGTACCATTGATTTTTGGAAAAGGCTGAGGTGTGGACTTGAGTCAGACATGAGTCATTATTTTGATGACTTGAGCCTGACTTGATAAAACAAGTCAAGTCTCAAGATTTTTTGTTGCTTCTCTCCTTCGTGCGTCACAGTGAGTAATAATCAGGAGTACTTGTCTTTCTTTGACTTGAGACTTGACTTAGACTTGTCTCTCATCGACTTGAGACTTGACTTGGACTTGTTTCAATTTGACTTGAGACTTGACCTGGACTTGTCTCTCTTGACTTGAGTCTTGACCTGGACTTGTCTCTCTTTGACTTGAAACTTGACTTGTACTTGTCTTTCTTGGACTAGTACCACTAAAAGTACCATTAACTATCACAATTACTCATATATAATTAACTTAAAGCCAGGTTGCTTCACTTCCTCACCAAAGCAAAAACATTTCAGATTTTGACCTCTTAAAACTTCAGACAGAAAACTTTGCTAATTACATTTACAAAATCACTGAGGAAAACAAACTGGCCCCTCACGTTTATTATACGTGTGGATTAAAGCTCGAACGGCCGCGGGGAAACGCAGATAAGAGTTTGTAACGACTGAAGCAGGTGCACGGATCACACTTTGTCTTAATCTGGGTCTAAACTCACCCACAGGCCCTGAACTGGAGCTGAACTGAGAGAAATGCTAATCACGTCTGTGCAAACGACTACAGTAACAGCTAAATATAACACGCCCCAGATCACAGCACAACAAAGAAGATACCAAGACACATGTTTCAAACTTTGATAGAGTGACATGCTGCTCAGAAACAAACATTTACAGTGAGTTTTAATAGCATTGTAAAGTGTAAGAGCTTTTCTTGGTTTTATTGGAACTAACTATACAATAAAACAACTTTAAATTGATTTATCCCCAGCACAGTTCTCTTGTTATTAAATCTATTCAGGTGGAATCTAGTCTTGACTTTAATAATGTCTTGTTTGTTCACCAAAAGTTTGTTTGTTGTTAGCATTGTGGCTAATAGCCAGCGCGCCTCGCTTCAAACAGCTGTGAAAAAAGATTAAAACTAGAGATCGAACAATATGGGTTTTTCTTGGGCCGATACCGATGAAGATTTTTAAAAGAAAATGTCACCCGATGCTGATATCAACGGCCGATTTTCAGAGCCGATTTTTTTATTTTAGTTTTCAAAAAACATAGCGGAGATGTGACAGTCTATCGATAAAAAAACTATAATTTTGTCTCATTGTTTAGTAAATACAACATGTTTATGCACATTACAAAACATTTTAAAGAGTAATTCAATAAAGTGCTCCTTTTCAAAACACAGCAAACTGGAGATTTACCCAACAAACCATATCATTTCTCTCCAAAACTAACTTGGGAGCTGAGCTGATCACTGTGAGTGCACTTCCTGATCAAAAATCACAATAAAAGCCTCACCATAATCCCACTGAAATCAGAATTTTATTATGAAAGAGTCGGACAGCGACAGAGCACCAGAGATTCTTGTTCTTCAATCTTGGGCTGTCAACAGTTCATTGGTTTTACTTAGATGTTGCGCATCATATTTGGGGGCGTGGCCTACTGAGGGGGAAAGCGTCTCATGCCTCACCATGTTACATGAGAAGCTAAACTGTTTACCTCTTTTAAGACTTTTTCTGGCGAATTAAGTTTGTTTTTAGCATAACTAATTCAAGTCGAGTTACAAGCGAGTTTAAATGGCTGTGGCGTTATGTCAGAAAAGTAAACAGAAAGTTAAAAAAAGATGCTAAAAGACGCTGGGCAGTGCTAGCATCACATTAGCAGTTAGCTCGCAGCTATCGTTAGCATTGCTAGATGTATTTACATACTTGGAAGGTTAAATCACTTTATTTATCCCTTTGTTTTGTGTCTATATTTCACACAATATATCTCCTAAAGTCCACATTTGCTGTTGTAGTTGTTGATCAGTGACTGATAAAACTGTTCTGATTCACTCTCCATGTTAACTTTCCCCTTTGGAGGTTCGTTAGTGGACGTGGCCTTTGATGCCGACTGCATGTATATGTGGTAGAGTTTAGATCGGGCCCAAAAAATGAAGCCCGACCCAGCCCGAGCCCGCGCACGTCGTGTCCGAACCCGACCGGGACCCGAGTCAGTCTCTGTGTGTCTGAGCCCGAGCCCGAAGTGAGCCCGCCCCTCCCGCTCACTGAACTGGCATTTTAATGACAGAAACAGCTCCTAGGTGTCCCATACGTTACAAAAGCGCTTCCTCCACCGCACATTTCTCTCTCTCTCTCTCTCTCTCTCTCTCTCTCTCTCTCTCTCTCTCTCTCTCTCTCTCTCTCTCCCTCTCCCTCTCCCCCTTTTCTCTCCGCATACATGTGCGCGCTTTCTCTTTTCCTCCTCACCTTTTCCTTTATCTACGGGGATGAAAGTGCCTTCCCTCGTTCTCCTTCTTCTTTTACCTGCTCCGCGCTTACACAAGTCTTCTGTCTCTCTCTCCTCGCTCCGTGGCGATGCATCAAACTTCTTACGCCGTATAGTTGGCCACTTAAACACTCGCTTTATGTCCCCGCGGTGGTTTTGCGCTGTGTTCTGACACGGCTGTCAATCATCCCGCGGAGCGCACGTGTTCAGTGCGGCTCTGCGTCTTGGCCCGAACCCGACCAGGCCCGACAACTACGTGAGAAATGTGGGCCCAGGCCCGGCCCGAAAGTCGGGCTGGGCTCGGGCCGGGCTCGGGCTCGGGTCCAGAATCTAAACTCTAATATGTGGGTGACTTAACCTTATGAACTACGTGTGCGTTTAAATGAATATAATGCACACTAGGTAACGTTGGAACTCTCACTCACCACAGAGTAGTAAAAAAGAAACTTAAAGGTTGTATAGAGGATTTTCAAAAATGGTCAGTCTTGGTCAAAAACAGTTGCATAGATTTGTAACAGCCTTGTACTTATGCTAAACAAAAAAAGAATTATAAAAATATATAAACTGTGGACATGCTGAGGTCGGTAAAATATTGACCAATAGATAACGAGGTACCTCATTATCTACTGGCCTGTGAACCTGTCAAGCAAACCCTCAGTGTTCCTCAGTAACTCATTGGCCCAGTTGCAGTGAAGGGCGTGGCCCTGGGAGGGGAAACACATGTGCATCATTTGAAAAACAACAAGCAGCTGTTGGATTTGAAAAATCCTCCATACAACCTTTAATGTGCAAGCAAGCCACCAGAGCTGTAAACCTCACCGCACGTCAGGATTGATATTAGTAAAGGGGCTGTAGTTCTTTAGTCGTTTAGTCGATTAATCGGTCAGTCTTGGTCAACCAAAATTTTGATTAGTCCACCAGTTCTTTTATTTAGATTATAAGGATTTGTATTTAACAACAACAGAATCTTTGGTTCACCTTTTTACACAAACACACTCCTCTTCATTTTCTGTACAAACTATAGTTTTTCGCATAAACTACATACAGTATGTTATTAGTCTGCTTGAGCAAAGTTTCCTGTATAGTTGTCAAAATACCAACATTTCAAACTGGATTTTCACGCTAAGGACTAGATTTGATTCTCGATCTCAATTTTGATACCACAATGAGAGATTTTTATACAATGGACTGACATTTTCAACACAAAGTGCAAGAATGTGATCAACAGTTTAGTTTCAAAGCAGTTTTGATAAAGCTAAAGATTATTTTAACCCTAGAACACTATCGCTATAAAAAGTTACACCATCACTTTTGCCGGGGAATTTTCACCCGATATAATATACCCAAAAAAAAGTACTTGTCATAAAAAATAGATCCAAATATGACAACACTTGATAAATTAGAGTGGTTTTCTTTCATTTTCAGAGCTTTTGCCACGCCCCCTTTTTAGTCGATATATCAGCTGATGGGACATGTCTTTTTAGAATTATTTGGTCGACTTCAGCACTAATTGGTAACGTCCAACTTAACTGCTGTAAGACTACGATAAATATTCAGCACAAGGACAAATGAATTCATTTGTTTTGGTCATTGTAAACCATCGTTGTGTAACTGCAGCCATCTCATTCTCCACATCTTGTAGTGTGACATTAATAAAAGATAAAAACATCTATGCAGTGCAGGCTTTAGTGTTGAACTGGCCTGACTTGTGCTTTTTATACAAATGTGACTCTGAACTGTAAAACCATCTCTTCTGCCTCTTCATCTTTGCTCCGAGTTAATTTCAATATTAATGCGAGATGAGAGCTACATTTAAAAGTATAAGTGGCGTTTGAGTTGGAAGCCTGTTTGCGAGTCACGGCTGACATTGGGGCTGTGTTTTGTTTGAAAGGTTTGAACTCGCAGCGAAGATGAGACGTTCGTGCGGATTCAAAAACATAAGAAATCTCAGCGCCCGAAAGGAGAAACAACAAAGGTTTGGCTTCTGGTGAGGCTTTCAAACGCGGAGAGACTCAAGGACGAAGCAATGTCACATTTTACACACATCCTCACTCAGGCACAAGAGCGGCATTTGTGTCATTTACATTTATAATAATAAGAATTCAACTCTTCTCATTGGTATGAAAGAATGGTCTTAGAGAACAAAAACCTGTAAATGAATCACAGCAAACAAAATATGACAAGAGCATACGTGTAGTGAAAATAATAACTATATTTGTAAATAGTTTTTCTGTTGTCATGGTGACAGTGCAGAGCTTGTTTGTTAACCAAAGATAAATAGAAAGGTAATGAGTTTGTGTGTGAGCCCAAAGTCTGTGTGTCTGTGAGAAATGTTAAAGAAGCAGAAGTGTTCCTGTTGTTTTTCTGCTTTGTTGCTACCGTTTGCCTATGCCTATGTCTATGACCTTCAGACCGTTCCCCCAGCAGAGCTGCTTTAGAGAAACAAAACTGCCTTTGTGAAACATAAGACAATATTCATTTTGAATTGACATAATAGGAGTTATGCGCTAACGTCTTCCGGTCTCAGACTGACAGAGGTCGCTACATCCGGTGGCGTAGTTGCCATAGTGACACAGTTGTTTACTCCAAATACGATAGATGTCAGACGAGGGATTTTAGGCTAGTCCTGAAGCAATCCTTTTTAAAAAAGAAAGATTTTCATAAGGTAAAATTGTAAAAGTGTGAGCGAACTACGCAAACATAAGCTCTGTGCACATACTGACCCTCACTGTGCTCATGAGCCTGGACAGAGGCGCCTTGGGCTGGAAGAAGTGAGCACAAGCACCGCTCAGTATTGCCAGATTTTAAAGTGACAGCCCCGACCGCGTATTTTGCTCACTTTTCCAACTTTTCCTGATGAAAACCCATTTCAGAAGCTGCGCTTTTCCTGCTGCTACAGCCATCGCTGCCTCTACAACAGATGAATTTTGTCTTTTTTTTAAAGAATATTGCTTCAGGACCCAAAATCATTTGCCTGATGTCCATCGCATTTGGAGTAAACAACTGTGTCACTATGGCAACTACGCGACCGAATGTAGCGACCTCTGTCTATCTGAGACTGAAAGACGTTAGTGCATATGCCCAATTATGTATCTAAAGATACATTTACAACACAAATGGGTATGCAAGAAATACAAAATCCTTTGGGGAGCTGCTTGGCAGATGGTGGAGAGCTTCTGGAAGCTCCCGAGCAACAAAATTAGAAACTATAGAAAGAATTTTGCAAATAGAACAATGTTCAACACTGCAAGGTATTTACCACATCAATTTTTAATTTTTTTTGTGGGGGTGCCCAAAAGAAAAGTTTTCAGTTGCGCCCTCTTCTCCCACAGTTAACAGAATACGTTCAGTGCATAAAGCCCCGCAGAGCCCCGGGTCTGTCCTGCCTCTCAGCGCAGCTCTCACGTCTCTGGCGCAGGAGCAGACCCATTCTAAATAGCATTGCACCTCAACATTCTCTTCTCTCTCATTCTGATTTGATTTCCGGCTCTGCCCTGCGCACAGTCGTGGGTTAAATGATGATCTCACAAGGCAGAGCACAGCGGCTCAGACCATGCTCCAGAGTCAACTGACCCCAGTCTCATGACAGCGCTGAGAGAGCGCTATAGGAGCTTTTATGTGCACACACAGCTCAAAGAAATCAACTATTCAAATTTATTTGAACAATAAAAATAAAACCTCATGCCTGTGAATATCCTTGCAAAAGTATTCATTTTTGAAATGCTCAAAAAGAAAGTGAGAGAAGAGCTGTATGACCAAATAAATGCACACACTTAGACATTTAGAGGAGCTTGATAATGACCTGGGGAAAATTCGCCCGGGTGTCCAGACATTCGAGTGGGTGCTTGAACCTCCGGCACTCATGTTATCTGGGCTTATGTTCAGCCATCAGTCAGTCAACCTCTTATCGGCTGAACAATGACCAGTTACAGCTGATGAACAAATAGGTCTGCTGATTTAACCAGGAAATTACGTCGCTGAAATACGGCAGATTGGTCAAAAGTTTCAAACTGTAGTGTTTCTACTCAAAAAGGCCAGCGCGAGGAGCAATCAGCAGTGAACTGTGCTCTGCTCTTTCAGAATCTGTGTCATTTGCTTCAATTTCTGGTCACCTCATACTAGTCAGATGCAAACTGGCTCATATCAGCGAAGTCAGACACATTTACATAAAGGCCTATACTGTATTAAAGTTGGAACAAGTAACTTTTTTAGTTGTAAATTGGTTAACTTTGTGTTTTGCACTAAAACGTATTTGGCAAATGCAGCACTTAAATGAGACCACAGAGTACTGTCTGAACTGAGTAATAAATATGTCCTCATCAGAAGCCAAAAGCAGCTCTGATTGGCTGAGCTTGAGTGGTTCTCTCCTTTTTAACTTTATTGTGTATAAAACAAAGTTTATAAGCCAAAGTTGCAACCAAAATGAATACATATCGATATTCATCATGTGTCGAAGGATTTATGAGAGAGAATTGTCAGATTTAAAACTTAAATAGTGTTTGCAGTGTGAAAATCTGCTACCCCACCTTTAATGTCGATTAATGCTGGATCAATGCAATCTTTGGGCTGTGTCCAAATTGTCCACACTCGTCCCTATCCACTCAATTACTATTTAGTCCTGCCCTGTTCAGTGACTGGTCAGTGACTCATTCATCTGGTCTTTCAGACACGGAGTGCATTATTTTCAGCTGACGTGGATCACGTGACCCTCCCCCGTGAGTTAAAGTAACGGTCGGCAAAAAAAGTCAGAAAAAATGAACTTTTAAATAAATACTGACCAGGTCTGTCTGACACGCACATATTTATGGACTACTAATCATAATACAAGTCTGGTTTAACTTGGACAGTACATTTAACCACAAACAGACCGGATAATTTATTTTTTACAGCCCAAACTAAGGTTAGCAGTTATTGCTAGCATCTTTATGGCTAACGACTTTCAGTTACGAGTGTTTTGTTTATTCTCCGGCTCAACAGTGAGTTTAAGCGGCTCCTTCTCATCTTTACTTCAGTCGTGTCGTTTCTAGTTAAAGACCTCACGCTGTCTGTGCTGTTTTTCCGATTCTCGCAATGAATTGTGGTCTATATTGATCGTTCTAGTGACCATCGATGCTCGCTACTTTTGCAGATGCATTAAGGGAAATTTTGAGTGCACTACTTTCTGACCTGCTGGACATTCGGACACCACTACAAAATGGCGTGACCCCTGAATAGTGAACTGTATTGTAAATAGTGTGGACGTTCGGACACAGCCATGGTGTCTCCATCTCCTGTGACTTAATGGATACTACAAAAACTACATTTAAAGTAAGGCAATAGAAGCACCATTATTAACTCTAGTGTAGTTTTGCTACTCACTGCAGACATTTAATACTGTGATCTCATCTTCATAACCTCTATAGAACCAATATCAGCCCAGACCATATGAAATCTCTCGTGTCTGCCTCTCCAAACCTTTTTCTTTTCTTCCTGTGGGCCTGAAATGAGTTTAGAAAAAACTATATTGAAATATATCTTTAATATTGTTCCACCAGAGTCATTGGAAACTGCCTGATCCCAGCGTTTTCATGTTTTGTGCTGTCTCATGACTTCACTCGCGCACACAGCCGAGTTTTGCACCAGCGGCAGCACCAGCTAGACTTTTCAATCTTCTTCCCGCTGAAATAATTGTAAAAAAAAAAGCTAAACTCGGGGCTAAAAAACATGAAACGATGGAGTCTGGCAGATGTGTGCGTTTGGTTTCTCGATATCGCCGCTTCGAAGGGTTTTGGAGGAGGAGGAAATAAGAGTTGTACACTGTAAAAGTTAAGTTATGACCTAAAAAGTGAATTGCCAGTTAACCTAATCTCTTTCTCTCTCTCTCTCTCTCTCCTCTTTCTTCTCTCTCCCCTGTCTCTTTTTTCCTCTCTCTCTCATTCTTCTTTCTCTTTTTCTCCTTCTGCTTCTCTCTCTCCTCTCTCTGACTCTTTCTCTCTCCCTTTCCCCCTCTCTCTTCTCTTTTCCTTCTCTCTTCCCAATCTCTTTTTCTCTTTCTCTATTCTTTCTCTTCTCCTTTTCTTGCTCTCTCCCTCCTTAAGTCCGTCTCTTTATTCTCTCTCTTTCTCTTCTCTTTCCCCCATTTAACTCTACTCTATCGCCTCTCCCTCTTTTTGTTTTCTCTCTCTCTCTTTCACCCGTCTCTTGCTCTCTCTGTCTGTCTCTTTCTGACACTTTTTCTCCTCTCTCTGTTTTTCCTCTCTCTTTCTCTCTCGCCTCCTCCTCTCTCTTTTCTTCATTTCTCCTCTCTCTGTCTTCACACTTCCTCTCTTCACTCCCTCTCTCTCATTGTCTCTTTTCCTCTCTCTCTTCTCTCCACCCCCTATCTTTCTCTCCTCTATCCCCGATCTACCCTCTCTTTCTTCTCTCTCACTTCCTCTTTTCCCCCTCTCTCTTCTCTCTCCTCGCTCTCTTCTCTCTGTCTGTCCCTTCCTCCTTTTTCTCTCCCTCCATCTTTTCAATCTCTTTCCCTCTCTCCTATTCCTCCCCTCTGTTTCTTTTCTCTTTCACTCTCTTTCTCTTTCTTATTCTCTCATCCTCCCTTTTCTCTCCCTCCCTCTTTTTTCACTTTCCTCCTCTCTTTCTCTTCTCTCCACTTCTCTTACTGCCTCTCCTCCCTCTTTCCACTCTTTCCCCCTCTCTCTCTCTTTCCTTCTCTCTCCCTCCTCTTTTCTCTCTCGACCTCTCTCTCTTTTCTCTCTCTTTCCTTTTCCCCTCTCTTTCTCTCTCCTCTCTTCTACCTCTCTCTTCCTCTCTCTCCCTGCTACCTCTCTCTTTTTCTGTCTCTTCTTCCTCTCTCTCCTTCTCCCCATCTTTCTCCCTCTTCTCTCTTTCCTTCTCTCTCCCTCCTCTTTCTCTCTCGACCTCTCTCTCTTTTCTCTCTCTCTCCTTCTTTCCCTCTCTTTCTCTCTCCTCTCTTCTACCTCTCTCTTCCTCTCTCTCCCTGCTACCCATCTCTTTTCCTCTCTTCTTTCTCTATCCTTCTTCTTCTCTCTCCCTCCTTGCTCTCTCTCTCTCCCTCTTCTCTTCTCTCCCTCCCTCTCTTCTCTCTCTCCCTGCTCCCTCTCTCTCTTCTTCCTCTCTCTTCTCCTCTCTTCTCCCTCTCTTCTCCCTCTCTTCTCCCTCTCTTCTCCCTCTCTCTTACTTCCTTTCCTTGCTACCTCTCTCTTTTCCTCTCTTCTTTCTCTATCCTTCTTCTTCTCTCTCTCTCTCTCTCTCTCTCCCTCCTTGCTCTCTCTTCTTCCTCTCTCCCTCTCTCATCCCTCTCTCCTTCCCTCCCCTCTGTGTTGTTGTCTAAATGTGTCTTTTCCCCCGGAGCTGCCCTCTTTCTGCCCTGTTTCTTGCCCTCCTTCTGCCCTGTGTCTTGGTAGGTTTCACCATATGGCTGCGTCTCATTATCGCAGAGCCACACTCAGCACTTTCGCTCGGAATAAACGCTGGAAAATCACACTGGAAACGAGCCAAAGAAAGAAATATGCTGCCGACGTGTTTATGCGGAAATCAAACTTTGCTAAATCAGAATTAGTGATAATTTGTGCTTTTTTCGCCAATAACAGTCTCCAAGATGGATGAAGGGCGCTTGATCAAATTTAGACTGGAAAATGTGCCGACAGTTCAAAAGCAGAGCTGAGTTTTGAGTTTACAAACTAAATACACAAAACATTAGCAAGTTATTGGTCTTTAAACATGTTCATTTAGAAGTGGAAATGGTTTGAATAGTAGCATTCACTTAAGCGACCTTCATTTTTGCTGCTAAACACTTGTATTAAATGTGGCTGTAGAAAGTTGGGATTTCACTGTTGTCTCTCTTTTAACCCACCTAAAGAACCTTTTCTTTTCACTAATTGTGTAGATTTTCTTTGGTAAATATAAACAAGAGTAAAGCTGGTGGCACTAGCTGCAGCCAGACTGACATTAGTTTAAGCAAAACTATGGGTTTTTACAATTCTTCTTCAAAAGCTGAAGGTAATTGAACAAAAATAGTTTTCAGGGACTTAAAATACATTGAAAAAGTTTAAACGGAGCACATTAAAAGTATTTTTTGCCAACCAAAGGAGCATTTAAACAGCCACAGACTCATCTAAGAATGGCTGTTTTTGACTATAACTAACTCAGTGGTTCCCAAAGTGGGGGTCGGGGCCCTTCGGGGGGTCACAAAGTATAATCTAGGGATCACCAGATGATTTCAAAATGCATTTTTACAATTATAACTTTGCATTTAATCAATTTTTTTTGAAGAATTTGTTGTCATAGAAAGTAATACATAATCAAAATAAACACAATTAAACGTAATTTAAAGCCCATATGACAGATTAGCTACCATTTTCAGGAAACCATAGCAACAGCAATACTTACCAAAATATTAGTCTTTGTTTCACATAATTATTTATTGTTTAGCTGTAAAATACGATTTTATTGTGAAATTCAAAATCTCTTCCGCCTTGAACATGTAAGTGAGCGGTGACGTAGGCGGAGGGACGAACTTGACTAACGTTCGTAATTCTCCATTGACTTGAATGTATTTTTATGTTACAAACATCGGTGTTTCCTAGTCTTACTGCTCCTGCCAGGACATTTTCACCTCCCTCAGTATTTAGGATACACTGTAGTTTATCAACAGAATTGCTTGAAATGTGTGTTAAATAAATGAGTAGAGTCACTTGAATCGGGAGACACACACAGCAGCTGTGCAGCTGGCTGGCTCCTCCTTCTCCTCTTCCCTCTTCCTCTCAGCGTCTCGTGTTATGATCACATGTTACAGTAGCGGACGTCCACTTCGCAGACAGGGAATTGTGAACTTTTGTGCCCCTGTTTTTGTAGAGAAAGTTGTTTTTGTGGCGCTCAAAGCGATAGGTTTATATCAGCAGCGCGGCGCGGCAACAGGAAGACTCCAGCGGCTGTTTACTGCACGGAGACTGTTTTTGACGCGGCTCACAGACTCAGAAACAAAGCAATGCTTTGCTGGAAATGCAGACTGGATTTAAGGTGAACTTGTGGATTTAGACAGTGCGTCGGGGGCCGGGGCCAATGGATTTAACGCGGAAAGAAACAGAACAGCCAGCGTATCTGCAGAGCCCTGATGTGGAGACGAACAGCTGGATTAACCCGTGTCCCCGTCAGACACATGTGTTTTAAGCTTCCTCTGGACATCAGCGGACATCGTCTTACATCGTCAGACATCCATGGTGAGTAAAAAGTTTGTTTGTGAGAGTTATTTGACTTGAAAGGCTCGTTAACACGTGCGTAATCGCCAGGCGCTGTTCTTATGTGAAGCTTGGAGGAGGATGTGCTCTGTTGTTGCTGCTGTAATAATTTGGCAAATGCATGTGCCATGTTGATCATCAAGAGCACATAGACAGTGACAAACAGGGTATTCAGGTGCTGGGATCGGCTCATAGAAGAAGGGCTTGCGGGAGGTGAGCGCAGAAGGGCGTCTGACCAGTGCAAATGCTTTGAGCTGTGCTGCGCTCCATATCTCGGGTGTATAACACTCCTCTGACATGTGATTAACAGATGAAGCTGTGTTTGGGCTTTGTTTTCACGTGTGGAAGGCTGGGTTTCTTTATTCCTTCATTTAAAAAGCTACAGCCTTTTTTTGGTCTGGAAAGCATTACACAATGTGTCCACTCAGCAAACTCTTATTAGTCTGTTCACTTACAATAATACCATTTTAACAAAAAACTATATAAAATAAACTAAAGGTGAACACACAAAATAACACCCTGATATCTAAGCTAACTATATATAACAATCAGCTCTTTACAAATCCAGGCGACAGTGCAGATATTTGATCAAAAAGATGCTTAGTTTTACATGTAAAACAGCCTGAACTGATGCTGCGTTCCCCTCCGTCTACGTCATCCTCACAGCTCCAGGGGGCGCCCTAGCAACGGATAAAACAGCACTAAAAGTGCATGGTTTTATCAAGTTTTTTATCATTTTTGGCAACTTTTATGGAACAAACGAATATTTATCATATCTACGAATATATCTAAGTGGATTATATATATAAAATAAATAACATTTAGCAACCTGTCATATGCACTTAAAATAAATGGTTTTGTAACTTAAAATAAAGTGACCCTGGAATTAATGAATACATGTTATCCTAAAACACTTATAAATCATCACTTATATAAATACAGACAAAATTACCTTGGAAGTATTTGTAGTTTTATTTAAAATAGTGTTTAAAGAAATGACATGGAGGTTGCCATTTTGATGCTGCGGTTATGGACATAAAATAGTGGTTGTCAAGGTAAAAGGCAGTAGCAATGTATAGCAAACTGAATTCCTGAGTTAAACCCTTGTAGTTTGTAGCCGAGTTTGGCCAAATACAGAACGATATGAGTGGATATCTAGTAATAACTGAAAGATAATCAAGAGGAAGAGGCAACAGCTGGACACTGTCAGTGGTGTTTTTGTTTTCAACTGTTCGACAAGATGAATGTGTGGCGAGTACACCTTGGAAACACTATTTTATGTCATCAACCAAAATGGCGCGCTCACCATGTGGCTTGAAACACAACATAACATGAAAATAGTAAAAATAGTAATGGTCAGTTTAATATATACTGTTTGTTCATTCATTTTCTACCCCGCTTACATCCCGTTAGGGTCGCGGGTTGACTAGGAGCTATCCCAGTGACTGGTTTGGCCTGTAGGCGGGGAACACCCGTTGGAGCAGTTGGCCAAGCGTTGCACGCACGGGTTTAGACCAGACAAACCATATCACTCTCTCATTCCATCATCAGGGAAACTTTACCAGCTGATCCGTCCATATTAACAGCACTAAACATCATGTCCTTTGTGTAGGTGGGAGCGAAACCGGAGTATCCGCGAGAAACACCCACGTACACGGGGAATACATGCCAAATCTCCACCCGAGAGATCATGAATAGTATGAATATGGTCCGACCCGGAGTCGAACTCCACGACCCTCCTTATTGCCGGAAGTCCAGAGCTCTAACCCTTGGCATACCTGTCAACCCAACATATATTACTTTGTTTGTAATTAAACTTTTAATAAGCATGTAGACGTACTAAGTGTTATTTAGCCAGATTTCTAGTTACATCAAACAGGGCTTTTCCCTTTACATACATAATCTTATTTTTTGCCCTCTAGGGTGCATTATGTTCCACGATGTTGGGAGAGTAATAGGGCTGGAAAAGATTCGGAAGAAATCCCGCCCTAGATACTAACTTATAACCCTTTTCTTCTAAATCATAACCCAAAATAACAACACTATTGAAAAATCGCTAGAAAAGGGAGGTACACAGTCCCTGGTGCCTTAAGGAGTTTAGAAAAGTAACCCTAACCTGGTGTCTCGCCTAAATTGGGAGCAATCCTGTTAAGTTTTACATCATTGAACTGTGCGCTTGAGAAGGGAAAAAAAATGTTAAGAATTATAGGAAGTGACAACATTTCGATGACATCAGACGTGGGACCCACGACTGCTTCAACGTGGCTCCCGGCACATTTTTGAGAATCAGTGCTACTCTTTATATTTCTTTATTTGACTGACTTGGCTATGGAGCATGTATCTTAACAATATCACAGTAAGATAGGATCAAAAACCATATGTCTACTAGATAATGACAATGTATTACAACAATGACCATGGTATTAACCTGGCCAGATGGTTTATCTCAAGGTATTTGTAAATTCACAACTTGAGATTATCCATCGGGCCTTGCAGCAGCCTGATGGTTTGGAGTCTGACCCAGCGGTGTGTTGGACCAATCCCATGGTCCACCACACGCTTGCAATGATGACAGGAAATAGCGCCTGCATCAAACAAAACAAAGATGTTTCTGCTGCGTTTGACTCTGTTTTAGCAGAAATATAGTATTTCCTTTTTGAAAGAAGAGCATATATTTTTGTTTTATGGATCTATCCCACAACTTCTCTCACATTAATGGACCAGTGTGAGTGACAGACGAAGTGTTGGAACAAAGACAACATGGACTTTCACTTCAGTAGACGAGAGAGGAGAACTGGGTATAAAACGTAACAAAATGTTCATCTATTTGAGAAAATCTGATTCTGAAAGGTCTGTCATCTGCTCACTTAGCTTTATAAATAAATATTGGATGAATATTGGCCATTTTCCCTGCATTAACTGTAGCATTACTTTTTGTTATGTTTTTTACTGGTCGTGTTGATCAATATATCTAATTGTATAGCCTCACTGTTCACTTCCTCCGTTCCTTCTGTTGCTCTCTGTCTACTTCATATGTCGTTTTTGTTGTTTATTTATAATGTTTGTCTCATTATCGATCTCACACAGGCTGTTTGTTGTGATCTCGAAGCCTCACGTGCAACGTCTGAGCTTGGAATTTGATCATGTTCACTGATTTCACTTCTTTGGTTTTTCGGTTGATTATCTTCGGCTCATCGCTCCGTTTGTTTTTTCATATAACAACAAAGACAAAAACAATACCGCATCTCCAGGAAGGCTCAGATTCAATCCGAGCCTGAGAGACCGACCTCTCCAACCCAACCAGATTTGGACATTTTGGACCGGATCAGAATTCGTATTGCGAGTCCTGATGAAAAGTGTATTGTGAATGCAGCCTAATTGCATTTCAAAAGCATGAATACTGTATATATTTTATTTCTTTCTTCTCTGAGTCACTGAGATATACTGTTAACATCTTTACTCTTCAAAAATGTCCACTGTTTGTTAAGCACACAACGTACATCACAATCTTCTTTTGACGGTGGAGTTTTCCCAGCGTCCCATCCCGTGTCAGTCGGAGTGTGAAGGTGAATGGAGATGAGCGTGGTAATACGTTTAGAAGAGTCATTTTGGGAGCAGTTTGGAGCTTCAGATTTAGAATGTAAATCCTGGTTGGATCATTAGCGAGGGTCAAACGCAGCTGCAGGACACTGGACTCAGACACATTTAACCAGAGCCAGACACAGAGCCCGGAGCTGCTGCCGCTACAAAACAACCAGACTGACACACACACGAGAAGTCTGCTGTTACCAAAGAGATTCAATGCTTTTCTAACTTTGACTTTGTTTAGTCTGATTGTCCTTGTGGTAAATACTGTATTTGTCATTGTTTGCAGCAGTTCAATAGCAATTCATGAGGAAATTGACAAAATCCATTCAAAAGTGTCGTAAAAAACATCACAGTGCAAAGACAACTTACATACATACATTATAAAACGAACATTTAACAAAAGGAAAAGTTTGGATCATTTGTCAGTGTCATTTTTGTAGATTTTAGTTTTTGTTTACAAAACGGTTGAAGATTTTTTTAAATGAAAAAAAGTATTCCTTTCATGATAACTGTTAACTTTGGCACCGTGACTCTTCATGTTGCCTCAAAGAAAAACATTAATGGGACCAAAATACTATTCTGATGACTTCATAAAATGGACTTAGACTTGTAACTCGACTATGACTTGAAGGTCTACTTTAGTTTATCTGTTTGTTTATCAGGGCAGTGCACAAAAGAGATGTTTGTGCTGTTTTTTCACCTCTTTCCACCTACAGCTCCTGGCAGCGTGTTGTTAAAAATGGCATACATTCGAATAAAGAACAAATGAACAGACAAAATGCATATTTGTCATTCCAGACTTCCACGAGACTGTCACACACAAAGACACACTGTTCACAAATCATAAGATCAGAGACGAACACATGTCAAACACAAGGCCTGAGGGCCGAATGCAGCCCTCCACATTATTTTATTAAGATTTATTATAATTAAAGCTGGTTTATAAAGGTCACAGGTGAGCAGAGGCTCATTAGACGTAAGGAGCTGTTACACTGATGCATTGTGGACGTTTAAACAAATAATGTTGGCCATGTTCGCACATCATTGAAGGAGCAGGTGTGTTGGAGATGACGTGTGTAATGCTCATAAAAAGAATACCGCACTTTTACTAAGAATAAAAATAATTTATACAGCGCTTTTTAAGACATGCACCCAAAGACGCTTCACATTCTAAACATTCTGCATTATTCATTCATTCCACACTGGGTGGTGGTAAGCTACTATTGTAGCCACAGCTGCCCTGGGGCAAACTGACGAAAGCGAAGCTGACATTTTATGCCATCCTCCCTCTGACCACCACCAACCATTCACACTCACACCAGATCCAGACAATTCTATGTGGGTGAAGTGTCTTGCCTAAGGACACAAGTTTTTCCTCTGTTCTCTCCACTGTGTCTCCCATCCAAGTACTGCCCAGGCCCAACCCTGCTAAGCTTCTGAGATCTGACGGGTCAGGCTTTGGCAAACTGGTATGGCCAAGACTACATGCACAGAGCGTTACATTCATTTACAAATCATCAGGCAATGTTTCTTATTTATTTGACATTTTAAGAGCCGCCGTCACAGGCAGATGCACCAGATGCTTCTGTTGTAAAAGTCCTCGCGCGCGTGCACCAGATTAACCTCACCATGATGCTCCTGACAAAACTCTTCTATTTCAATGAATAGAAGAATTATTTACTGTGGTATAGTTACAACGAGCCTGATGAGGATACTCTGAAGTCAATGTGGCCCTTTAGTGAAAATGAGTTTTTACACATGCCCAAGTTGTGTATTTTTACATGAACAAAGTGCAACATGTTCTTCCTCACTTCTTCATTTGTGGTCACAAATGTATTTTAATTTAATGAACATTTGCACCTACATCACATGATCACATGGGTGCGCCATGATGAGGGCAGAAGTGAGTGTTGCAGCATTACAGGGAGCGCAAAACTGACACATTCTCATAGATTTTCTTATTTTTTTGTAAAGAAAGCAGTGGATGCTTCTAGTGCATGTTCAGTGCATTTAGGATATTTTTTAGATGCACACAAAGCAAGGTATTTGGAAAAGCTAATGAATACAGCTGATCCAGACCCTCTTCCTCCTGCTGTTTCCGGTTGTTGTTTTCAGTTCTTTCGATTTATTGCTGCCACTCACTGGCGTCTTCTATCTTCAGCAAAATATAAACAAAAAAGCTACAGATTTAGGCTTACAACCTCCTGCCTGTTAGTGCAGCGTGTTCCACAAGATACAGCCATTTTACAATTGCAATCAATAAAAGTAACTTAGAAACAGGCAGGTTTTGGGCAAAGTTTCCATATTTGTAATGCACACAGACAGAGCTTTTGCCTCTATCATGGAGAAGTGGATGTTCCCTCGAAGAGCCTGACCAAAGAGTCAATAGACACAATGAAATTATAGAATTCCAAGATGTATCTGGCAGTTGGACTAGTAGACATGGAGAGAACTTGATTTGACCTCTAGAGTTCATAAACTTAAACACTAAGTAGTAAAAATATTATGTTCATGTGCTGTTTTTTTTCCTAACTCCAAACTCCACGATCATTTTCTTTTTGTTAAACTGCGCTAAAGTCTCGTCGTCTTTCTCCATCTTTTATTTTCTTCTCTCTCCTGGAGGCGGTGATTCTGTGCGAAACGACTCTTTTTTATTTCTGACATACGTCTATAAATTATCTGCTCTGGCCTCTGGGTAATTTGAGTCTCGAGGTCGCTCCATCAATCATCTCTGAAGGGAAACATTAGGAGGGCTTGGTTTTTTCTTCTAAAAGACGTTTATGAACTTTGCCCCCGAGTCGTCAGCGCGAGACAAATGAATTATTGGACGAGTTTACGGCCTGATATGAGCTGCGGCGCGTCCTGATTTCTGAGGTAATCTCAGATAAGATTCTTGGTGCAGAGTTAGTGATTCCAGGGTAGAACGATGAACTGTGACATGAACTCTATTGTGTTTTAAAGGTAGAGGTGTGCAATATATCGTCATTGTTGTTTTGGAGATATGGGTCATTCTCTGAAAGTGGGACCATTTTGACCATTGGTTATTTGACAGGTTTTCATTAAGTAAATAATAATAATTTGTTTTAATTTTTTATGTAATATTTACTACTAATGTGCCTCTAAAAGATTTTAAAAAATTGCAGCCCAAGATAAGATGGAACTTTTTTTTTTTACAACCTGTTTTTCAAAAAAATAGCTTAAATCATGGACCAAAAGTGTGACATTTTTATCCAGCAATAAACATGATGTAATTTCCTCATGTAAACTCGATAAAATACTGCATTGAAACACAATAAAATGAAGAATAATGTTGGAAAATATGTTTGCATTTCGTTTTTCTACTTTTTGTATTGAGTTTTGTGAAAATGTCGAATTCCTGGGGATCCGAATGTAACTGTTGGCGTCCATAAAGTTACACACGGACCTGATCAGTTTTATCAGCAAGTGAAGACTTTTCAACGCTCAGGAACCTTGCAGCGGATAAACACCACTAATGTGTGTATTCAGAGAGAATATCTCAAAAATTAACATTTTATTTAGTATATAGCAACTCTCTCAGCTAAAACATGTGTCCAGTTGGTGTCCAGTTGGTGTCCATGTTACATACGGAATTATGCTGCATTGAGAGCAATTGAAATTGAAATTGAAATGGCTATATTGGAAAAAATAGTTGTGCATCTTTCTTGACCATTATAGATCCTGTCAGTACACCTCTCAAACATGGAAATTAACCTAAAAATAAAACAATTGCTGCAGTTTGAATTTTCAGCTTGGATGTCACACTTTATAGTCCCACTTTCAGAGAATGACCCATCTGCAAAAATTGAATATCGAGTATATCGTTTAGTAGAAAAGCAGTATAATTAAAAAAGTCATCTACACTTTTTGATTAGATTAGTGACATTTCAACAATTATCTAACATTTACTAATATAACATATTAGGGTGCACGGTAGCCAAGTGGTTAGAACTCTGGCTTCCCAATAAGGAGGTCGTGGGTTCGACTCCCGGTCGGACCATATCAACATCTCACGATCTCTCTGGTGGAGTTTGCATGTTCTCCCGTGTCACCGTGGGTTTTCTCCGGGTACTCCGGTTTCCTCCCACCTCCAAAACATGCATGTTTAGGTTAATTGGGCATCACTGTAAATTTCCCTTAGTGACTGAATGACAGAGTGAATGTCTAACCCTGCGGCAAGTTGGCCACTGTCCAGGGTGTTCCCCGCCTAAGGCCCAAAGTCACTGGGATGGGCTCCAGTCACCCGCGACCCCTAACGGGATAAGCGTAGAAAATGAATGAATGAATGAATGAGTCAATACACTAAAACGTGCTTGAATTAAGTCATCATTATTCTTTTTATTATGAATTAAAATTATTGCTGCTGTAAAAACGACATTCAGTCATTTTTTAGTAACTATTGGAAATCCAGAATATATAATTTAACAAGAGAGCTGTGCTGGGGGACTGATTTTAAAGTGCACGTGTGACAAATGTTTGCAATTTTCTAACTTAATTTTGGCAGAATATTAACCAGAATATGTATAAAAGTTTTACATCAATCAAGAACAAGTTAGATTAGAAAAAAAATAAAAATATGTTGAAAAAATCAGGAAGTAAAGCACACTTTTGAACTGATGCTAGGAATGTATATTTTCAATTTTATCATGAAAAAAAAACAACACATTTTAGGACCTTTTACGGAAGACTTTATCAAAATGAATGCATTCTAGTGTATTTTTATCTCTCAAGTAAAACAGTTTGTTTTATTAGATTAATTTTGGCTCATTTTATAACAAGGTTGCTAGGTAACTAGCTAGTGGGATGTCTTCATTATAAACAGGAAGTACCGTTTTAATTCCCGTAAATGACCAAAGTGACAAAATTAGTAAAATGTTTAGTATTTCTTCTTAACTTCAATTTACTGAAACTTTAGGTTATTTTATTGAAAAATAAATAAATATATAGTGTGTAATATAGTTCCTTTAAAACAGTGAATCTCAATATTGTTCAGTCTCAACCCCCAAAAATAACAAACACAGGAGCAGTGATTTAAAATATTAAGCCTTGTATTTCTGCTCCTCACTTTCAATCAGCCCTTCAACCAGTCAAACACATAAAACAACTAAGATTTCAATCCCATCTCTCATAATCTAGTCTTCAAAATGAAAAAGCTTCAAACGAGCCTGCGGGCGTTTAAAAAACCTGCTGCAAATCTTTAGCTAAATCAATAAACATTCAGGAACCGGGAAGAAAAGGAAAAGTGTAGGAAAGCCGGGTAGATCCAATATGGCCGCCCTGGTTTGATGGAATAATCACAGAGAAGGAGGAGCGTTTAGTTTAGAGGAAGTGAGAGAGAGGAATGGGTTTTATCGAACGTGTGAGAGAGAGGGAGAGAGAGGGAGGGAGAAAGAGAGAGAGAGACAGGAGAGAGAGGAGAGAGGGGGAGAGGGAGTGAGAGAGACAGAAAGAAGGAAGAGAGAAAATAGAAGCATTTAGTTTAGAGACAGTGAGACAGGAGAGAGAGAGAGAGAGAGGTAGAGAGAGAGGGAGAAGGGGACAGAGCGAAAGAGAGGGCGAGAGAGAGAGGGAGGGGGAGAGAGGGGGGAGAGAAGAGAGAGAGAAGAGAGGTAGAGAGAGAGAGAGAGAGAGAGGGGGGGGCAGAGAGAGGGAGGGAGAGAAGAGGGGGGACAGAGAGAGAGGGGGGAGAGAGAGAAAGAGAGGAAGAGAGAGAGAGGGAGGGAGAGAGAGAGAGAGAGAAGAGAAGCATTTAGTTTAGAGAAAGTGAGAGAGGAGACTGGGATGGGTTTATTGAATGCTGAAGGGGGTTAAGTTTGTGTGATGAGAGGGGGAGAAAGGTGGGTGGGGGGTCGAGGGAGGAAAAAGAAGAGAGAGAGATGTGTAGAGAGAGGGAGAGGCCTCCGCCAAAGATGAAAGTGATCGTAGAGAGAGAGGAGAAAGGTGGCGGTGCTTAGCATGTGCAGAGACAGAGCAGGGCACAGCTCTCAGCTGCCTTTCTTTCCTCCGCTTGAAGAGTCAGGCTCAGACTGATAAACTAAATTAAATGATAATGACTAAAAGTACAAGTGACTAGTGACAGTTTGGAGGTAAAGACATGACGTTTGTTGTCAGAATATGTTTAAAGCAATGTTCGTGTCAGTCACAAGCGACTTAAAACTAAACACAAATATGTTTTTAAGAACTTACAGACGTTTCTCCGCAATCATGAAGACTAGAAATATAAGATTATCAGAGAACTCACAGTGTGCTGTTTAAGGGCCTAATTTATTAAGCCAGGTGCTAAATTGTGGGTTAAAAGAAAAAACAAACAAACATGTTATTTGCGAGCAATTTATGCAAAGTTTAAAATTGGAAGATGTGCATATAACATATTACACAAAACTCTGGCCCTAAGTGTGTAAAAGAGCAGGTCTCTAGGCCAAACCTGTCTGTCTGAATGGGGGCGTATTTGTGACAGAGTTGCACCGCTGAAGTTAAAAAATCAATCAATACTTTTTCAAACGAGTATCAAGTATTGTCAGTCAAAATGTTTAACTGGGTAAAGGGGGTATTTATTTATTGCACTTATAATATATATAAATATCTGATCTGATATCATTTTAAGTACCGATTAGTATCAGGACATCAGTCTTTTTAACAACCCTATATGGCATTCTGTTGTTTGAGTGGCATGTGGTCCACTTACGCAGAAAAATATTTTTTCTGTGCTTTTCCTGTACGGATTAGTGCCTCCCACTGTTGTGACATCAGAATCATGACGTCGTGATCAGTTCTGACCAATCAGAGCGAGGGTGGAGATGTTTTCCCCTCAGAGGTTCGTTAGTGGGTGTTCCCTTTGATACCAACTGTATCTACTGGTCTGATAGCCTGTCAATCAAATTCTCACTGGCCCAGAAACAAGGTAATGGCCCAATACAGATTAATACACAACACAGGTTTTCTTCAACGTTAAATCTCTATTGTTGGTGGTAAAACATTGAAGTCCGTTTTTACTAATATACGTCTTTTTTAAAGTTCCTATAGTGAATTAATTCCTAACTCTGAATCTGCTTTTCTGTGCCTGCGCTGACTCCATTAGCAGAGCTCTGAATGCTGTCAGTCTCTCCCCAAACCCTGTCCCTCCCACTGATACGATTCACGCTCTTTTCACACCACACTGTCAGCACAAAACCCCAGCAGAAAATCTACGAGAGAGACGTCCTCCTGAGCGATACCATCCAAACCGCTGCTTATCACTGTCAGCAGCAGGATCCGTCAGCCCACTGCACCAGAAAGAGAAGAAAGACCGTCCTTTCCAGCGATACCATCCGTCAATGATGCAATCCACGACTGGCAGACTTAAAGCGATTCAAACTGCACTTGGGCACTTGACATACCACCTTTTTCTGTCCTGCAATGTGGCACATCTCTGTAGCAAAACACATGGAGACAAAAAACAATGTTTGTGTAATGTGTCGTACCTTGAGGCGGCGCTGCACCTTCTCAGTTCAACAAATGTCAGTTTCCGTGGGAGGCCTGGTTGTTTGCTGAGCCTAGATTTAGGTGCGTTTGGCCAAAGTTGTTAGATTACCTCGATGTTGTAAAGGCTCTAGGCCTATACCTAATTTTTGCTCTCTTAAAATATAGAGTAATTATTGGCTTATCAATACAAGGGATGCACACGCAACAGGTAAGCAGAAAGAGCTGAGGCTGATTGACACAAACTGTAGCAGCAACACTTAAGCGCTGTTGTCCGCTAACTACAAGAGTTTATCACTGTGTGAAAACAAAATTTATGCTACTAAATCAACGATTGTGAATGAAATTCATCTTTACGACTCGTACATGTTACATTCAAATGAGTGAAAAAAAAAACTTCAGGAGCCAGATGTCTGTCATACCTATCCGTACCTTATAATTCAACACAGTCGCATAAGAAAGTGTACATTTACCACGACACAAAAACAGCATATTATGACCACAATTTCACACATTTTTTACGTATTTCCTGTATGTAGCACAATATGAAAAAGCGTAAAAATGACACGGGTTTTGGCTGAAGCCACGTGGGGACATTTTCTTCAGGTGAAACGGGTAAGTTCAGGCATCAAGTTACTAAAATGGGTAAGATTAGGTCTGGGGCTTGGGGCAGGTTAAGATTAGGAGCAAGATTTCGTTAATCTTAACCACCATCTAAATGAACTGGGACTGCGACTCGTACTATAATTACGCAAAACAGCCTTGAACTCGTGCTAATCATATGTAATTTACATGTCCTGTAATGTCATGGTAAATGTACACTTTCTTGTGAGATTGAGCGCAATCAAAACAGCTCTCATCCTGTTTTGTTGTTTTCATCAAAGAAGTTTCCTTTGTCAATTCGACAGACAGCATTTCTTTCTTCAAGCGACATGCGCAGTAGAGCGGAAAGTGACGTCGACTGATAATCCCTCCATAAACAAACAGAAATAACTCAATTTAAACTTCCTACATCAGTCCACGTTTTGCTCACTAACCTATTGCATTCTGAGCTGCCAAATGCCACGATGTGTTCTAAACATTTTCACAGCTGTTACTTATAGAGCTGCAAAGGATTACATGTGTTGATGCACGTGCTGCGCATCATTGTGTAGCTTTTTGAGTCGTGTCTCTAACTAATGTCCCAGCTTTAATTGATCCACTAACATTTGCACTGTATTTCAACACAAAGTACAGGAGAAACATGCTCTCTAGATAATCAAGAGAAAGTTTTCAACCCAGGAGACTGATCTAATGTGAACTGCGGCTAAATAGAAAGTGAAACTAGAATGTGCACACTGTGTTGTAAAAGTCGCTTTGATGACGCAGGTTCACTTTGTGCCCATATTCACTCATCTACTCGGCCTGTCTGCACGCAAAGTGACACAGACTGTACACATGTTCATCAATACACACACGGATTTCTATCAAGAGCTGTACATGTGACGATGGTGCTACTGTAATAAAGCTTGTTGCACTGAGCTGAGTCTGTTTGAAGCTCTGTTAAAAACAACAAAAACAACAATCTTAATTTAATGCACAGAGTCAGGACAATGTTTAGTCTTGACACCTCCACCAGCAGGAGTCTGGTCAATGAGGTCTTCAGAGTTCGAGATGGTTCATAATGCACTAACACATCAGAGATGTACTTTGTGCTCGACCATGGAAAGACTTAAACCCAAGCAGCGCTGTTTTAAATTCTATTCTTTGAGTCACTGGAGCCAGTGCAAAACTTAAGCACAGATGTGTGTGATTCTGAGCACTGACAATGTCGAACGCATCCTAAAATCATTTCCATTTGGCTTCTAATTGGGTTGCTGGTTGGGAATTACACAGGTACAGAAGTAGGTTGTCTGACTCTGGTCTTATGTTGAAGAAAAGGTCCCAAAACGAATGTGTATTAAAACAATAATAAGCCTAACTTAGTATTTAGTAATAAGCCTACAATAGTATGACACAGTGCAAACTATGTCCCTTTTTCTCTGTCTTTCTGTCACCAAAATGTGCTGAAAACCCTGTGTGTCCCTTTGGCAGAGCCACTCCGGCGGCAGATTGACACAAGGCAGTGCAAACGCAGCAGCTGTCTCTTTCTCTAAGTCTGTGACAAGCTCCTCCGCACTCCACAATCTCACCTTTTTCTGTGGAGAGAGAATCTTACACAAACACGGCCTGGACCTAAGACCCACAGGTGTGAAAATGACTGGATAATATTGGTATAAATATTCATTACGCCGCTGTGCAAGTATTGATCTTTTTGATTGGGTCAAAAACCAAACATGCACTCTGTATAGTCACTGACAATCCTCGTGGTGAGACTGTCAGGTCTATACTGAGCTGCTTTTCTTTTCTGTTCTTCGTAGATTTGAAGGACACATGTTATGCAAACTAAATATATTGAATGATCACATATTGTTCCTTTAAAACATTGGAAAAGTGCCTCTCTGCTCTGCTGCCATCTCATTATAAAAAAGTTTAGTAGCATTTTGCGACATAGGCACAGATTTTTTGGGTGGGTCATTCATTCATTCTTTCCAAATGTCAATGTTCATTCAGTTTCTTTTCCACCGCTACAGGCCACAGACATAAGGACATTTACAGCGATTATTTGTCTCACAGTGGCATCATGTGTCAGAAGAATAGAGACTACACAGACTTGTGAGTGTTTTCTTTCATGTGCGCGGTTATAAAAAACAAAAGTGGATACAAGCAGGTTTTATAAACGTCACAAGAGAGCGAAGGGTCATTAGAAGTAAGAACTTGTTACACTGACACATTGTGGGCGTCAAATGAAAAGTTCCAACAAACTCTGTGTTCTATCTATAATCTATAATCTAGTCGATGATTACGTGGCTCCTAAAAAAAAAAATCCCACACTTTGACTATGTGCACAAAGCATTACCTTTACTTACAGATGATGAGGCAATGTTTCTTCTTCATTTTACACCAGTTGTAAAGGAGAAAAGACAAACAATCTCTTACGAAAATCCTGAACTTGTAGAGGGGCACATCAGGCTTAAATCAGACCAAAAACTCCTGTAGTGTGCAGAAGGCTTAAGAAACACTTGATAATGAACTTAGGATAATTCGCCTGGGTGCCCAGACATTTAACTCTTTCCCTGCCAATGACGAAAATTTTCGTCATAACGAACCAACCGTAGCCTGCCAATGACGGAAATTTTCGTCATAAGCTTTTTTTTACGTGCGGCGATAGAGCGCTCTCTGGTGCACGTGTTCAATTAATCAGCATTAAAATAGCATGATGCAGTTTCATATATTCACCACAGAGGCAGTATCGCATTAGCACAAGAGCGCAGCGGAAGTCAGACTCACGTGTTGTTCTGTTTACATTACGGAGCGCTGTTGGCTGTGTTTACGTGATCATTCGCCTCTAAAGGATCGGTTTTTATTATCAAACGGATTACAGGCAACACATCTTGGACTAAAAACATTGTTGAGTGAGTTTAGAGCAGATATTTGATCTTTAAAATGAAGAAAAGACGATTCTACAGGACTAGAACTCTGAGGAGAACGACATATGCAGCGAGTCTCAAGAGAAAAACAAACTTCTTTCCTCCGTGAGCGAGCTTAAAGTGTCAGAGTAAGTCAAACTACTGTAATTCTCCATGTTTGGAAGGTTAAATATAAACTATGCCCCATGAAAAAGGCTGAATCTATAGAATCTGCACCAGAAAGAAGAAAACTGCTGTTCTACCTCCTCGTCTGTAACACAGCTTTTGTTGGTTTAAAGATGAAAAAGACACTCGTCCTCATTGTTTTAATCACGTGAAGCTTGTATTTTATCCTAAAAATGTTATTTAATTGTGGTAGTTCATTTTCTTTCACCAAAAAGTAGTACAAACAAAAATAACAGTGACATGAAGTTTGATTTAGTAAAAGGGCATTGTCTCAGAAGTTTCTCGTCAAACGCTGAAATGTAATGAAAACAACGAATTTCAAATGTCTATAAAAAGAGAACAGAATAATGTAGAATAACAATTCTTTTTTTAAATTAAAGTAGACACTTGTAGGTCTCATTTGGTGTATAACATGTTATGATTCTAGTTGCACAAGGTTTTTGGTGGAGCTGTGAATATTGCTTAAAATGAGCAAAAAGGCTGGCAGGGAAGGGGGTCAAAGTCAGAATAGGGCTGGCAGTGAAAGAGTTAAGTGAGTGCTTGAGCCCTGCAAGCACCTATAGCAGGGCTCCCAAACATTAGAATTAGGTTACTTAAAACCTGGTGTGAGCTTAGTCTTTGTTTATTTTGCTTAAGACCTTGCTTAGTCCTGGCTTAAACCTGGTTTTAATCTGGTTTAATCTTTGTTCAGACCGGGTCAATGTCTAATAATGCCCACATTGAATTTTTATTCAATAAGCAAATGATAACGTAAAAAAATGTTGTTAAAGTCTTTTGCAGGTCATTTTCCCATAAATCCAAATCCTATTTTGCAGAACTAGAACGCCGTAATAGACACACGGATTACATCTTTGGCCCAGAATCTAAGGCTAGCTGAAAATTTGTCCTCAAGGAAATAAAGTTGAAAAGCCCTGACCTACAGTATAAAAACTGTACTTAAATCTTGCAAGCTTCTGCGCATTGTTAGGCTGCATCACAATACAAACTGAACTGACTCAGCTTAAGAAACCAAAGCTGAAAAGTTGTAACACTGTTTCTTGTTCTAAATTATTCTACGTACAACAATATTTCATACTGGATGTATAGGATGTCTACTTAATACAATAATAAATAATATAGTTCATATTAAATTATCGTCCAAGTACTCACAGATGAATGAAAAAGAATGACGAATTCTGTAACATCGTTGTACCATGCTTTAAAATTCGTTTTGACCTTCTGAGACACTTTTTTAAGGGTCATCTCTCATCTCTGCACCAGACCATTGCTCTTGTCCTGTCCTCATTTGAAAAACATTTTAGCCACATTAGCGCTAACCATTCCCACACAGATGGCCCATTCTACTCCACCGCACCACTCTGGGCCGGCGCTGGAATAGTCACTGGAATAACAACAATAGCAATGTCATTTGGATGTGTTTTCTGACCATGAGGTTCAGATTTATGCAACGACGCGATGGAGGACACGTTCTGAAAGAGACGAGAAAGGTTCGAGGACAGCAAGACGTATTTCAGCAACAAACTGCGAGGTCAAAACATCAGACGAGCGTTTTGAAAGAATGAGAACGGCAAGATGAACGTTGAACTAGTCGAAGAAGTGATTTTAAGAGGATTGTTACAACATTATAGGCACTGTAAGAGAGAGAGAGAGAGAGTCAGTCAGGTTTCAGACCTATCATAGCACAGAATCTGCCATTATCAAGGTAACTAATGACATTCACCTGAACACTGACGCTGGCAAAGTCTCTGTCCTAATTCTGTTAGATCTGAAAGCTGCTTTTGACTCTGTCGATCATGACATTCTTTTACACAGACTAGAGGACTGGGTGGGCATCTCTGGATCCACCCTGAAGTAGTTTAAGCTCTATCTAGAAGACAGGAAATATTTTGTTAAAATTGGAAATTGCGCAGAACACATGGCTTTGACTTGTGGTGTTCCCCAGGGGTCAATGTTGGGACCCCTTCTGTTCTATCTTTAGATGCTGCCATTAGGTCAGTTAATACAGAGTAATGATTTTTTGCTGTCACAACTATGCAAACAAGACTCAGATCTATGTGTCACTAACAGCAGGTGAGTATGGGCCAGTGGATTCACTGTCACTGCATCCAACAGTCATCAGTGTGAATGCAAAACAACTTTCTCCAGCTTAAGTACGGACAAGACTGAAGTCATCATCTTTGGCCCACAGAAACAAAAAAAGTGTGAGCAGTCACCTTCAGTCTCTCTCTCTTAAATCTTCAAGTCAAGTTAGAAATCTCTTGGACTCAGACTTGAACTTTAACAGCCACATAAAGCCAATAACATCAGCAGCTTTTTACCATCTAAAACAACATTGCCAAATTCAAAGGTGTAGTGTCAAAGTCAGATCTGGAGAGACTTATCCATGTATTTGTCTCCAGTAGATTGAGCTATTGTAATAGCTTGCTCAACGGTTTGAGTCCTGAGTAGAACCAGGAAGTACAATCACATTAGTTCTGTGCTTAGGTCTTTTCACTGGCTTCCAGTGGCTTAGAGAATAGACTAAATCTCTCCATGGACTACCAAAGTACATCTCTGCCACCATCTCACACTCTTAGCACCTCAGGGACTGGCCTCCTGCTGGTGCCCATAGTCAGGACAAAACGTAGACCAGAGTCAGGACTAAATGTAGACCAGAGACAGGACTAAACATGGACCAGAGTCAGGACTAAACATGGACCAGAGTCAGGACTAAACATGGAGAATCAGTGTTTCAGTTTTAAGACAGTGTTCCTGAAAATATAGGACAGGCCTCCCCTGTGACCATGTTTAAAGCTAAACTCAAAACATTTGTTTGTCTGTGCACACGACTGAATTTTTTATATCTGTCCACTTAATTCCTAATCTCAGTACAATTCTTGATGATTATTTTTAATGTTTTATTTTGTATTGTGCCATTGTTGTATATTTTCCTGCTTTCTACAGTCTTTTGAATTGTGTTATACAAATAAATTTGCCTTGCCTAACTATAGCAGACTCTACTTCGATCCATCTATAAACCAAACTGCATCATAAATCATTCATCACCTGTGTCCCCTTTAAGCCTCTGTTGTTGAGTAAGCTGTAAGTAATAGTAAAGCAGGAGTTGAGTTCAGCCCTCCTCACTGCTCCTGAATGAAAAGTGGCTGTTTTCTTCTGGAGCCAGAGACCAGGTTAAATAAAAGATCAAAACGAGTTTTATTTGTCCACCTCCTCTGTCTGAGCGTGTTATTTCTCAGAGCAGATCAGAGAAAAGAGAAGCAGCGCTGGAGGGAACAGACAAGATTCACAACATGCTCTGAGGACTGGAGCTGGACGTAAACATGAAGAGGTCACGCTGGGACGAGAACCAGAACCTCAACAGTCAGTTTGTGTAAGAGACGGAAAGGGAGGTGGGCTCTTTCTTCAAACTGTGATAAAGAGTGCATGTAAGTCTTTCTAAATCAGAAGCAATTCACTAACTCAGAGATGTATTTCTAAGTAGCACAAAGTGAAACAGGTCTACCACCCTCTGCACGGCCAACCAGCTCTCATCCCAAAAGGAGCCCATGTTTGTAAGAGTCATAAGTCTGTTTCCATCAGCTCGGGCCAGTCAGATTGGTTCACTTTGGTGCATTTTGTGGCGCTTATGTTGATGATGTTTGTGTTTCTACTGCAGGTCATCATAATGACTTTTTCTTCATGCCATCAATCTCAATGGTTTGTTAAAAGTAAAGCTGCAAGAATTAGTCGACATAATCGATTACATCGATTAGGAAAATGCATCAATGCACTTAAAGTGCATCGATGCTTCGCTTCTTGAGCCGTGTCTCTAATCAGTGTCCCAGCTTGAAATTAATTTATGCACGCGTTGAACATCTGCGCTGTATTTCTACCCAAAGTGCATCAATACTCGTGTTTTCAAGTTTTTTCAAGTTTTCAGCCGGAGAGCGATTTAATGTGAACTCCGGCTGAAAACGCATGAATTCAAGTTGACGGCACAGTCAATGTATAAGTCAGCTTTAGTTCTCTGTGCAGCAACACCCACAAGCTTCGTTTGTGCAAATCACAACAACAGTCGTCTCTGAGGACTTCCCAAGATTGTTCATTTAGCAAACATGAATGGTAGAAAACAATACACATTCAGATTGATCAAGCATATCAAAGCATATTATTATTAAAAAATCAAATGAATAATTGTCCAAAGCATCCCCGGTCCCTAGATCCTCCTTCTCGACAAGACAAAAAAAAAAAAAAAAATCCTAAGGGGAAAAAGAGAAATCTCGAGGAGAACCAACAATGACGGATAGGCTGTAGATGTAACTAAGACTAATGTGAATCTAATTGCAGATATAAACTATAAGTCTGTAAAGCCAGAGTCCTTCTGTTGCTATGACAACAGTGTTGTACAGATTTTATGTTTGTTAGTCTTTAGTTTTTTTAATTGTAGAAAAAAATATACATTTTATTGAAGAATAATTTGTAGCAAATACTATTAAGAATTTTCTTAAAATCTGAAGGTAAAATAGACTGCAGAGTCTATGCTAACTTATTTCCATAGAGTTCACTGAAAACACCGACTTGCACATTGGCACAGAACTAGAATCACAAGAGGACATCTAACTTTGGTAAATTCAATGTCAATGTCAATGTCAACTTTATTTGTATAGCACATTTACAACAACAGGGGATGCCCAAAGTGCTTCACATGCACAATAATAAAAACATACACAAAACAAGATAAAGAATCAATTAAAAAGTACACTAGTAAAAATAGAACAAAATATATACTGTAAGGTGCCTCAGCTCAGCTTGTGTTAAAAGCCAGTGCATAAAGGTGCGTTTTTAACAAAGATTTAAAGTGCTCTAGTGGCTTAGCAGCTCTAACATACAAGGGCAGGCTATTCCAGAGCCTGGGCCCTGCCACCGAAAAAGCCCGGTCTCCTCTGTTCTTTAGGTGAGACTTGGGCACCTCCAAGAGAAGCTGAGAGGACGACCGCATGGTACAAACTGGCACATGGGGAGTAAGCAACTCACACAAATATAAAGGAGCCAGACCATTTAGACATTTGAAAACCATAAGTGACACTTTATAATGAATTCTCTGGGCAACTGGAAGCCAGTGCAGTGATGCAAGGACTGGTGTAATATGCTGCTGACGTTTTGTACCAGTGAGCAAGCGTGCAGCAGCATTTTGGACCAGCTGCAGACGTTTGACAGAGGCCAAGTCCAGACCGCAATATAAAGAGTTACAATAGTCAAGGCGAGTTGTAATAAAAGCATGAATAACTCTTTCAAAGTCCTTGGAAGGGAGATGGGATTTAACTTTTGATAAAAGTCTTAGTTGAAAGAAGCTATTTTTGACCACTGCACTGACTTGTTTGTCCAGTTTACAGGAAGAATCCAAATATACACCAAGATTTTTAACAAATGGAAGATTAAAAGAAGACAGAGGACCAAGCACACTGTCCAAGCCTTCTAGGACAGTGGGATCGCCAAAAACAACCATTTCAGTTTTTTTCTCATTTAAGTGCAGAAGATTTAAAGCCATCCAGTCTTTAATGTCTCTGAGACATTGCAACAGACTCACAAATGAAGAATTACTGGTCTGTAGGGGCACATAGATCTGCACATCATCAGCAAAACAATGAAACGAAATATTGTACTTTCTAAAAATTGATCCCAATGGCAGCAAATAAATGCTAAAAAGAACTGGACCTAAAATTGAACCCTGAGGTACACCACAGTTCAATGGGACAGTTTTAGACTGGTGAGGACCAAGATGAACAGAGAATGTTCTTTCTGACAGGTAAGAGTTAAACCAGTTCAGGGCTTTGCCTTTAAGGCCCACACACAGTTCTAACATGACAGTAAAATGCTGTGATCAACTGTATCAAAAGCTGAGGACATGTCTAAAAGCAGAAGAGCAGCAGGATTTCCAGAATCAAGTGTTAAAAGGAGGTCATTAAAAACACGTAAAAGTGCAGTTTCTGTGCTATGTTGCTGCTTAAAACCTGACTGAAATTTTTCACAAATGTCATGACAAGCAAGATGTGACTGCAGCTGGCAATAAAAACCTTTTCTAGAACTTTGGAAAGAAAAGGGAGTTTAGATATAGGCCTGTAATTTGTAAGAATATTTGGATCCAAGTTGTGTTTTTTGATCAGGGGCTGGACAACAGCATGCTTAAACACAGACGGAACACATCCAGACAACAGTGATGAATTAATCAAAGACAAAACAGCTGGACCCACTGCATGAAAAACCTCTTTAAGTAGTTTAGAAGGCACACAATCAGTAGGACAGAAAGAGGGTCTCAGGGCCTTAACTATCTTAACCAAGTCACAAAGGGCTACAGGCTCAAAATGTTCCAAGGCTACATGACACACAGGTACAACAGCAGGATCACATCTAGAAGGCAAACAGAAAGAGGATCTAATCACCTCAATTTTTTTCACAAAAAACATCAAGAATTTATCACACAGTGCTGTAGAATAAATCATGCTTGTGTTTACACATGGGTTATTCAACACATTAAAAAGCACTTGGGGCTTATGACTATTGGATGACACAAGATTTGACATATATTCCGATTTAGCAGTCTTTACAGCCAGTTGGTAGGCAGCTAAAGAGTCTCGAAACATTTGTAAAGAAACATGTGACTTGTCCTTGTTTGCCATTTGGAAATGGCAAAATGGCAATTCAGGGGAAACTTTTCTGATGTTTTATTAGCAAAACAAACAAAACACAAGAAAACCCAGCAAACAGCTTCTCAAATCTGCAATTTTCTTTTTCTGACGACAACTTGGCCACAAAACTCAAAGAGAATATTTTCAGCACAAACATGTCCTAATTCCTTCTTAACTGTGTCTGCTGAAAGAGGTTTAGTCTGAAGTTAGTTTCTCAGACACATTACAGTCTGTGTGGCAGCTCAGGGGAGTTTTGTCTGGGGCCAAACGTTTCATCAGTGTCTCCGCACTCTTCCCCTGAGGTCATCGATGTGATGTAAGGTCCTCTGCGGGGCTTTGGGGGGCGACAGAGGGGCAGTGAGGGCTCCTGAAGGTCTGGAGGAGGGTCAGGCGGGAGAGAGAGAGGTGAGAGAGGTGAGGGAGAGAGACGCAGACTTCAGACAGAAAGCTGCACTCATTATGAACAGGTCAGAGGCTTGGCCCAACAACAACACAGACAGAATACAGAAGCAAACGGAGAAGAGACGACTTGAATTCTAATCTGTCTGATGATTAAGGATTTGTGCAACTATAAGCAGAAATCTGTCAAACTGTGGATTTTGCATAAACACGACTCTCTCCAGATCTTGGTCAAAAATGGGTTGAGTTTTTCCAGCTAATCAGTCTACAAGCTTACAAAACATTCACATTTATAGTGTTCCTCAACTGTTTTAACTCAAATCCAAAATATATCAACAACAAAACAATAACAAATGTAAAGCACAGCATTCCTATTCCAAATTTAAGACTTTTTAGTCGCTTCACACTCTGCTCAATCCATCCCAGGACATACAGTTGTGTTTTCAAAGGGACATTACATTGATTGGACCCTTAACTTAGCCTTAGTGACGTTGCCTAAACTTAACGTGAACCTCATCCTAATTCTAACCTTAAAGCTGGGGTAGTTGATTTCACACTACAAAACCTAAAACAAGGTTCAACTATCTCCTAACTCTCACAAATTCTTCAGCACAAGGTAATATCCACGTGCATTACTTTTCGTCTGCCATTAAACCTTAAAAATATATTTTTTACAAAAGATTTATGAGGACATCAGGACAACATCTCCAACCAGCAGAGATGAGATCCTGAGGTTACCAAACCAGACACCCTCTGGTCCCTGACTGCGCCTAGAAATTCTATGAAAACAATGAACAGAACCGGTGACAAAAGGCAGCCCTGGGGGTCTCCAACATGCACTGTGAATAAGTCTGATTGCAGCTTCTGATCATACAAGAACAGCATTTGGGGAAAAGACTCCACACTCCCACAGGAGTGCCACAGGACCTACGAGGGCTTTGAACAATATAAGAAATTTAAGACTAAAAAATTTACAGGACAATTTAAGATTTGCGGGGACTGTACTTAACATTTAGTTGGATAATGGAAATACTGCCTTTCAAATCAAATCAAATCAATTTATTTTTGTATAGCCCAAAATCACAACAACAGTCGTCTTTGAGGACTTCCCAAGATTATTAATTTTAGCAAAGGAAATCAAAATAAAACAATACATTTTCAATGAAACACTTTCAAGACAGCCTTTAGTTTGATGGCATGATCCTCACAACTTACAACATCTGTGCAGTGCTGGTTAACTTTTCAGCCTAGGAAATTTAAGGCTTAGATTGAAAATTGAAAACATTACTTTTCTGCACCCACGTTTGAGCCCCACTCATATCCACTTTTTGACTTTTGATTCTATCTTTTACCTTGTTCCAATACTTTTCCTTCTCCACTAGTGATTAACAACATGGTTCATACATGATCCTGACTCTGCTCAGAGCTCTCTTTCTCCTGACCTCTCCCCTGCTCCCAACAGAGCACACTCATGCACGCACATTAAGCGTGTTCTGCAGACAGAAAAACTTGTTTCAAAAACATTTGTCAAGCTTTGTGGAAATGTGCTACACTTCGCCGCGGTCATTTGGGCAATTAAATCTGCAGAAGTGCTCCTTCATCAGCTGTTTTTGCTCGTAACTCAGAGCATAAACAGTGGATTTACCTGAAACAAGCTTATGGGACACGGAACAAGAGTCTTTGATTATACCGTATGTGCAGTGAATCACATGATAGACTTGCAGGCAGCAGCTGGTCCCGCCCCTCTCATAATTGTGTGCATATTTGCCTGCAGTATGCTGTATGCGCCCTTTCTCTCTCTCAAAAGTCATGTGGTCCACAAGGAAACGACCCAACTCTCCTGATTATCCAGCATGGCAATGCATCTGTCACATTGTGCTAAAGTTGAACAGTTAAGGCTGTCTTATTCTGTGATCATACCATGGATCTATTACATTTCTGGATAGGACATTGCTAGCTTGCAGCCATTGTAAATCAGCCCCAGTGGTCGCTCCATTGTACTGCAGAGGAAAATCCCTCTACAGGCTAGAAAGCATTTTTCCCCAAGAGGGCAATGCAAACACAAACTGCTCATGTTCATCAGAAACAGCATCTACAGCTTTAAAAAAAATGTTGGAATTGTTCAGCAATTCTTACCTAGTTTCACATCATAAACTTTTTCCGGTTCAAAAGGTTTTAGTTTTATATAAAATGACTTTTTAAGTTTTAGCGTCAGCTACCGCTGCGCACACTGTAACTCCCGCTCTGATTGGTCAGAACGGTCAGGTCTGAGCTTTTGGCTTCATTCTAATTCCCTCGCCTTCACCAGCTTGTAGCACACCTAGCAAAAGGCTAAAGCTAACGGCAATGATGGCAAAGAAACGCCAGTGAGCAAAAGCCATTGACACACTGCGCCGCCATCTTTGATCATCGCGGCTTGGGTCATACCTGCATTATAAAACCTGATCCTGACACAAAGCGAACAGGAAACAAGGTGTAGTTGTCTTTCAGGTGCTCCGGTTTCCCCATCACTAAAACATGTAATAGGCTGCCTATCATAACCCACTTTTGCTCACGTATATGTAAGGGATTGGCCACTAGGTGGTAGACTTGCATTTTTGTTTTCTTTAAGAGATCGCCTTTTTGAGTTTTGGCCTTCATGTCCTAGTTCGGCCACCGTAGCGGCAGCGTCAAGAGGCTGCGCAGTTCATCATTTTCCTCTTTCTTCTGCCCTTACTTCGTAAGGTACGCACTGACAAATGTTCCACATGTAATCCATTAATATCTTTGTTTTATTTGCCATCTACACGTTAAATCTAGTCAGTTTACCGCCTCGGGTGTTCTGCTAAATATTAATACTGTTCTTTGTGACCCGAAAAAGTATTTTGATTGTTTTATTTGCACTTGAACTTAAGCTAGCGGCATGCACAGTAGTGCTGGTTATATTTGTACTTGTATGGATAATCCACATTTTCACACTGTTAGTTGCACTATATAAAAGGTGAATTTATTTTAGTTAGGAGAAAATTGTATTAGATAACTAATTAGCATGCTTGCTGTCTCTCTTTCTTCTGCCCTTACTTCGTAAGGTTCCATGAGCCAAGCAACTGTAAAACACCTATCATCATCTGAGAGCAAAATAAATGTGTCTCCTGCCGCATGTTCCACAATCAAAAAGAACCACTGTGTCTGCTGTGCTCCTTTCTGCACCACACCAAGCCACTCCATCACTGAAACACAACGCAGAGTCCATAAGCCGGGTGTGCAGAGACATTCAAGGACCACACATAGACAAAGACAGTACAACAGGGTTACATATACAATACAACAGTGTGAAAATGTTGCTTTAAAGTGATGATGGAGGTTGAAAACTACCTGCAAAATCCCATTGGTATAAAAAGCTAAATTTACAACATCTTTCATGAACAAATGCCATGCACCTCCAACAGATCTCCTTGAGTATTATATTTAATTACTACAACCACATCTCTGTTGAAAGTCACTTGACAAAAACATACATGTATTGCTTGTTTTATATTTTATTTTAAACTTTAGCTGGACTTTTTTACTCTTTCCTTCTTTTTTGTGGCGGTGCTCCAGAAGCCTCTGACCTGCCGTTTATTTAATCCACTTTTGGACTCGGGACACACAGGCACAAGGTGAGTGAAGGAGAACTGTTTTTATAATGGGAAAATCCTGTCTGAAATATTACCAGACGCATTAAAACGCTGGTGCCTCGTATGTCCACAGAACACCATAAACCAATCCCAAGTCTCTCCTTAAAAACCTTTTTAATATTTAAGACTTTATTGCGGTTTGGAGAGGGCTTAGAGAGAAAAGAGAAAAGGCTGAATTAAGTTAAATGAGGAGTTTTTGTGATGTGGTTCTTGTGTGTTTGGTTTGATCAGAGACACAAGACGACAGAAGAGTGAATGAATAATGCAGTGAACTGGAAAGCGACTTTGAGAGTGACATTTGTATTATTTATGCAGCAGAGGTCACAGCGCCTACACACAGATCACTTTCAAATGCAGCTTCTTCTCAGGACCAAACTAGCCCCATATGTACAACAGAGCTCCTGCAGGTCTATTGAGTTCAACTGCGGCAGACGGGATTTTAAAAATGTTAGCTGAGTTTTACAGAATATAGATAATATTTGCACTCTTGGACTTACAAATTATCAAAGACGGGAGGACATTTTTGTGGGCTGACAGACGCCATTTTGAAAAAAGCTTAACCTAACCATCGTCTTAAAACTATTTAAAAACTTTGTTGCAATAGTGAATGTAACGTGTATGAGTTTTAAAAACAAATTTCATTCACAAATGTTGATTTAGCAGCATAACTTTAGCGAGTCTGATCTCACAAGAAAACGTTACCACGACATTACCTGAGTTCACTAACCTGGCCAGTCAGATGGTTTATCTCGCGATGTTTGTGAATTCACAAACACAAGATAAACCATCTGGCCTTCCAGCCGCACGATTGGTTTGAGAGTCCAAAACAGCAGTGTTTCGGCCCAATCACATCACAGCAGCGTGGTTTTGAGGCCCAATCACATTGTAGCAGGGCGGGCTAACACGGGCCATTAGCCCTGAGTCTAATTCATGCTAAACAAAGATGGCTGCTCCCGCGGATGTATTGTTTGCTGCTTTGATGCAGTTTTAGCAGAAATACGGAGTCATTTCTTTTTAAAAGAAGAGCTGTATGTGTGACACGTACTTGTTCTTTCCCATGTGGACATTGGATACATCATTACGAGTTGTTGCTGTGATTGGCTAAGCTCAAATAAGGTAGGCCGCTCAGCTCAGTATTTCACTAAACGCCCCACCTTTTATCGAGCACTTTCAGCTTGTAAAGTCCCAGATGGATATAAAGAGAACTCATATAGGAGTTCAACACAGATCCATCTGGCGTGAACTAGGTTACGAGTTCGCGGCTGTTTTGGGAAATTATAGTACGTGTCCCAGTCCCAGTTCATTCAATGGTGGTTGTTAAGACATGTTCTTATTTATGAATAATAACGAAATCCTGATTCTAATCTTAACCTGCCCCAAGCCCCAGACCTAAACTTACCCATTTTAGTAACTTGATGCCTAAGCTAACCAGTTATACCTAAAGAAATATCCCCACGTGGCTTCAACCAAAACTCGTGTCATTTTTATACTTTTTCATATCGTGCTAAATATAGGGCGTAAGATAAGTACGCAAAAGAGGTCTGAAATTGTGGTCATGATACGCCGTTTTGTGTAGTAGTAAATGTACACTTTTTTGTGGGACTGTGTTGTTTTCGCGCAGTGATAAACTCTTGTAGTTATGTGACAACAGCGCTGGCTAATGTTGCTGTTACAGCTCGTGTCAATCAGCCGTGGCTCTTTCTGCTAACTGGCTGCACACATAAACAAATAATCCCTCTATATTTTGAAATGCGTCCCTCGACCAACTTTGGCTTCGGTTAATTTGGCCCCACCTCCATTTGAGTTTGACACCTGATTTCAGGTTGCACTCACACAGGGTTTTTTAATCAAGCCGGGCTCACGCTCAGTTGGAGAAAGTTCTATGTGCCGCACTCACACTTACACAAGCGAACCGAGCCACAGACCAGTGACATCATTCTCCAGCACGGTTTGTTTACATTTCACACTGAAGCTTGGATTAAACACTGAGGTACTAATGCTAACAAGTCTAGCGTGCCGTTCTATCTTTAATATATTAAGGCAGACCAGAGTTTTACCCGTGATGCATTCACCACTGTCAGGCTTTGGATTAAAAATTACGTGGAGCAGCAAAAGCAACAGGAGATGAGAGAATTCACAACTTTTCACTTTGATCAGAGAACTAATTTAAAGTATATGATTAATGCAGTACTTTGTGAAAAAATGAGACCACTGTGTACTGTCTGAACTGAATAATAAAGAAATGTAGTTCTAATCAAGAGCTGATTGCAGCTCTCTGATTGGCTGTGCTTGGGTGGTCTTCTCCAGTTTCACTTTGTTGTTTGTACAAAGTGTTTTTTAAGCCATAATTTCAACTAAATATGAATGCATATCAAAAGCAACCATGTGTTGAAGCATTTCTGAGAGGAAGTTGTCAGATTGAAATTGTGTTTGCAGTGCAAAAAACATCTACTCCACCTTAAAGGTAAGCGCAAGTGTTTGGAGCATAGTTTATTTTTCATACTTCTTCTTGTGAGAGACTTCAGCGCTCACAAAAGGCTTGATTAAAGTTGTGCTTGCGTGTACATGAGTAACTGTGCCCACCTCCTACAATCGCTCCAGAGTCGGATTAATGCCGCGTCTGAGCACGGTTTGTTTGCACTCTCACTGGACAAAAGAACCGTGCTTTAAGAGCCAATGTGCATCCTTACAGGGTTTTATGAATATTTGGGTGACAAAACCACGGCACTTTTATGACATTCTACAATAATATTTTTTAAACAGTAGATTTGGGTTGTAGCAGAGCTGTAACTATTTAACTAACACTATTAATTAAGGTACATTTCTTCTCAATTACTATATCAAAATGGCACAATAGGTTGGTTTGGAGGGGAACTATACCCAAGTTCGCCTTGAATCCCCAGAATTCTAATGCTGCCATTGCATTTATGTACGCTTACTATAACTTTAGTAAGCGTACATGAAAAAAGGTGAAATCGAAATATTGATCTAAGCCCTAAAATGGCGTTTAATAAAGTGCTTCCCCTGATCTAAAGAGTCCAGACTTACTTAAAGCTGATGAGGCAGAGGCCGGCAGAAGCAGGCTGGTGCAGTGAAGGTGACCGCTGCTTTTCCCTGTGGATCTGAGGCTTTAAACTTTAAACACCTCGGCCCTGTCCACTTAGGCCTGCTTTGTCGCGCATTTATCAGAGAGGCCTTTTCCCTCGGGCGCTGTGCAGCAAACAGTCCTCGCTCCGCCGCACGCACAGTTATTCCAGGAGGGAGATCGGGGCAGAGGCGTGTGCATTTGGACAGAAAATATGTTCCAGGACTGCGGCTTTGACCCAGTGACTTACACACGTGAGAGAGGATGAGTAACCTTCACACTGTATTCACTGCACTCTGAGCGGAACTTTAGTAAACTACAGATCTGTGCCACAACTCCACCAGGACATTAGCTTTCACTGTAAAGGACACTGCCAAGCTATTGTATGAATATAACTTTTTAGCAATCCAAAAGAGTTAACTACACACAAATGAAACACAAAACTTACAACTTTGTGAGGCTGAATTCCAACCAGGAGGACTTTTAACTCACCAGAGGAGGCATATTTTGGCAAGTATCTGGTTTTACAAATAGGATTAAGAATCTATCTGCAAGTTTCAGGGGCAGGTCTCCCTTAGAAGTCAACATTTATAGAAACATTTTGTAATAATTAGATGAGTCTGTGGCTTTATTTGTCATAGTCCTTGCAAAAAAAGTAAGCAATTTCTGTTTACTGTACACTACTACTAAAATCTTAAGCATACCAATACAAAATGTTGCATTACGTAGGATATCAAGTGAAGTTTCCTCTCCCCTGAGGAGGCAGAACACCAGCAGTCTTCCATCCAAGTACTGCCCAGGCCCAGCCTGCTTAGCTTTTGAGATCTAACAGGATCAAACAAGTTGGTGTTGTTGTAAAAATGTCCATCTTGTGCATAGTCTTAACAAGGCCACCTGCAGTTTAATTACAATGCGGATAGCTGTACTTATGATATCACTTTTACTAAATTTATCTTTGTCAGATTCCTCGTTTGACTCGTCTCACAGAAGTGGTCTGCTATGCATTTCATCTCGACCGACTCCAAACTGACCTCCTTTAGCTCCTATTCAAACCTCCTTGTGTGGAAGCAGAGTCAGTATTGCATAGCCATTGTTAACGCAATGTATTGAGTCAGCCTGTTCCCACAGAGAAGCGTGTCAATATCACGCAACTTGAAACAGCGTGTCATGTAAGCAATTTCTATTTTTTTGCGTTTGTATTTCATGCTTTTCTGTTCCAGTTCATTTCTATGGCGAAAGTAAAGAAGTGTTATTATTCATGAAGATACAATACTAAACTTAACCAACTCCAAGCCTCAGACCTAAACTTACCCAATTTTGTAACTTCAGATCTAAACTTAGCCGTGAACCCCAAATAAACCTTCTGTTTGTCCACAACCACATCACGTGTCTATACCACGCCAGAAAAAATGGGCGTGTAATTGCACACAAAAAAAAGCAGCAGCGTGGTACATACAGGTACATGCAAGCCATGATAATACGTTGATTGAGTAAGAACGGGATGCACACGTACAGAACTATCTCACAAGATGGTTCCTTATACATAAATTAAACTATTGAAATGATCATGAAATTATGTTCTGTATCTTTGAGCAGCTGTAGTAAAAAGTCTCCTCCAAACACAGACTTGTAGAGGGCTTTATCTGACAGAAAACAGTCTAAAATCTGGACCAATACCAGATAATTAGTCCTGAACACTGTAAAAGTTAGCACAAAAAATATATAGGCTAATAGTCAATATACGCACAAACATTGCAGGAACAGTACAATCTTTTTTACACTTCAACATAGTTTTAAAAAGATCCACAAAGAGATATTTTGATCTATGTCATTAATAACTTTGTAAAATGTACAAAGTTCTCAGTCCTTGTTAGCTATGTGTGTCTGGTCCCTGTCAGTCAGAGAAAGGGGGCGGAGCCTGAACTACACACGAGGGAGCAGATCAATGTCAGTCAAATGATTAAACTCATATCATTCAAATTATACGAAAACAAGCTGATATACATAATGAAAGGTAAAGCTAAACTAAATAAATATCAAATTTTGCCTTGAATTGAAACATATAATGCAAATAATTTCTCGTTTGAATCTAGTGAAGCCAATCTCGTGGCTCGTCTCATCCCCAGTATTGATTATTCAAGTCGCTGGGGCCCGTCGGGAAAAAAACTCAGACATCCTGGCTTTCTTTACAACTCTGGGACTCATTGGAACAACACTAATGTTTTCTTAACAGGTGTGGGCAACCTGGCTCACATCAGATTGAGAGATGAGATCACAAATATAGTGAGAATCCATGTGGTAGCAGGTTAGTCTGGCAGTAATTCCATACACAAACAAACTCCCTGTTGTTTTCATACCTTCACTTCCACATTTCTGCTCACAACTCACACATAAACACAGCCGCAGAGCTTTGTTTGACCAGACGGTGGAAAATTGTGACTTTCTGACAAAGAACTGAGTGGAAAGTTACAGCAGCTGATCTCAAACTATTAAGAAATGTCGTCTATAAAACTGAAAGCATTTACATAAAGTATAAATGTAAAGCAGCTCTGAACCCTCTTCATTTTGTGCTTTTGTCATTCTGCTCAAAAATCAGAAGATAAATACACTGAACAAAAGCACAAAGAGTTGAAATCTATCAATGTCTCATTAAAAGTACAACAGTTTAGATCCCAAAAGCCTTAGTATTACTTAGTATTCAAATGTTTTCATGAGATATGCATGTAGATATACAGCCGAAAGACAACAATTTGCACAGAGTACGTTTTTTTTCCCTAGATATCATATCATAGACAGTGTTGGGAGTAATGACGCTTAAGTATAACGGCGTTTAAAATGAACGGCGTTTAAGTATACCGGGGTTTAAGTATAACGGCGTTTAAGTATACAGTAACGGTGTTTAAGTATAATGGCGTCTAAGTATAACGACGTCTAAGTATAACAGCGTCTAAGTATGACGGCGTCTAAGTATGACGGCGTTTAAGTATTACAGCGTTTAAGTACAACGGCGTTTAAGTACAACGGCGTCTAAGTATAACGCCGTCTAAGTATAACGGCGTCTAAGTATGACGGCGTCTAAGTATGACGGCGTCTAAGTATGACGGCCTCTAAGTATGACGGCCTCTAAGTATGACGGCGTTTAAGTATGACGGCGTTTAAGTATGACGGTGTTTAAGTATGACGGCGTTTAAGTTTGACGGCGTTTAAGTATGACGGCGTTTAAGTACAACGCGTTTAAGTACAACGCGTTTAAGTATAACGGCGTTTAAGTATAACGGCGTTTAAGTATAACGCGTTTAAGTACAACGGCGTTTAAGTACAACGGCGTCTAAGTACAACGGCGTCTAAGTACAACGGCGTCTAAGTACAACGGCGTTTAAGTATAACGGCGTTTAAGTATAACGGCGTCTAAGTATAACGGCGTCTAAGTATAACGGCGTCTAAGTATAACGGCGTCTAAGTATAACGGCGTTTAAGTACAACGGCGTTTAAGTATAACTGCGTTTAAGTATAGCGGCGTTAGTAACGGGTTATTTTTATGAGTTACGTGTAATCTAATGAATTGCTTTTCCATCTGTGATAACATTGTTATAGTTACTGTTAATTTAATGCGGCTTGTTATTTGACTGTGATCAGAGCCGCTGCCGTCTCATTCAGAGAAGCCGGAGAAGAGGCGCTCAAAACTGCAGTAGTAACCAATCAGAATCAGAGCTGGGCGGGTGCAGTGACTTTCCCGACATCCTCAACTGGTTGAACGTGACACAAGTCTTCTCTGCTCATTTTCCAAACATGACAATTAAATCTTCTCACACAAGTTAATTTTAAGTTTTATTGCGTTACTTTTGCCATTTTATTACACAGAAGTGAAAACAGACGACAGCCCGAGTGCCACGTGCGTTCGGAGTTTACACATTGACTTGCGTGTTTGGAGTTTACAGATCGCAGCCACAGTAAGTGATTGTACAGTAGTCGTCGTCTCTTTTCATTATTACCACAGTTTTATTGTCTGTATGTTCGCGGTTCTTCTCCGTTTTAAGCGCGCAGATGTTTATTATTTTCTGTTGTCCGCGTGTGTTTGGTTCTTGTGCTGTTTGGTCCAGAGGTTTGGCCTGTGTTGTTGTGACTGTGCTGGAGGAGTAAAATAACACTGCTGCTGGTTGAGTTTGGTTGTTTTGCAGTAAATCTGGACGATCGGAAAGTCAGACTTGTTTAATTATTATTATTGTTCAAGATATTTCTGGGTTTTGTGGGTAAATTAATTGTTGCTTTGCCTGGTAATTAGTTACTTTCATCACTCAGTAACACATTTACTAACTTGCTTTTTTGGAGAAGTAACTAGTAACTATAACTAATTTTTTGAAAGAACTTGCCCAACACTGATCATAGATGCACCAACAAGTCATCTGGTTGAAACATGGCTGCCAGAACTAAACTAACTGTCACACATTTAGCTTTTAGCAGATAGGTTTATGTGCACTGGTGCTAGTTCATCTGTTCATCTGTACCATGTGATAGTTCTGGCCAATCAGACGACACCACCATCACCTCAAACAGCAGGTGTGTGCGCTTCACTCTCAGGACTCACCCATGACCCGGAGCTTGTCGGCGCCCACCACCACCTCGTCTTCGTCCGCCGAGAACAGCAGCTTCCCCGACGTGGACTTGACTTCGAAAGCTTTCCCTCGCGCTTTCAATCCACTCGATCCTGAACACAACAATCATTTCATTATATCGTGGAATGTTTAACCCACCTAAGGACAAATTTGTTCACTTACAAAAACCTTCATAAAAACATCATAGTTTTATTTATGTTTTGATACTTTTTTCAGCTCTTTTCAAAGATCTATCCCTGCGCTTTTAGAAAATATGTATTTTGTAAAAATCCATAAAAATGTAATCCCTTAAATGCCAGTTTCACAGATAGTGAAAAAAGTACCTCTAAAAATGCAATACTTTTGAGAAACCTGAAGACAAACTTTAATGGATTGCATTTTTAGATGTGTTCAATGAATGTGTAAAATGTGACATTTCTAGTTTTTAAAGGAACCGTATGTAATAACCACAACTAGTGGTTTTAGAAAGGTATAACAATCACAAATGAACATCGGTTGCCAGAGTGTGAAATGGCTCATACATTGAAGATAGGAAGCTACTGATTACTGATTCAAAATTAACTTCAGCTTCTAAGAAACCAAACTGGCAACCCAAATGAGAGAGTCATGTGAGGCTTATTCTGCTTTCTGATTGGATAATAAATGTAAACATCAACAAAGGGACATCATGTCCATTGCTTTTTCAATTAAGAATAACTCAGAATTACATTGACTTTCAGTAAAAATAATAGTATATTTGGACATGTTGACCTTGTACCTTTGGGCACATATAGGTCATGTTTATGAAATCTGACATCAAAATCTTACATACGGTTCCTTTAAGAAGTCGTCGTTAGGTAGAAAAAGTCACACTTAAGTCACTACGGACAAAAAATGTCCATTTGCAAAACTTTCACATAAACATCACAAAGAAATGTCTTTCCATGTTTAGCTGTATTTAAAGATCTATCCATGCCCATGCCAAGCTTTTTCTCATGTTACATTTAAAATGTTCATGTTTTTTTTCTTCAAATAAGTCAACTAGCTCTTATTAGCATTTGCAGAAAGTCAATTAATGTATGCACTTCATTCAAAAGGTGTTTCTGAAGCAGACAGTGTGACCTATGCTTGACCTCAAGTTGACTTTTAAAAAGTCTGACAAAGTAACAGCTATCACACAGAGTAATATAAATACTTTTTAAAAAATCAATAAAAACAGTGCTCCCACAGTCTTCAAAGAGTGGAAATGTGAACAACTTTACACTGAAACATTCACCAAACAACTTTGCACCTGGAATCTAAGTTTAAAGAAGCACTGGCCTGCTCTCTGCTCTTTTGTTACTGTGTCACTGAAAGAACAAAATAAAACTCATGTGTGTGAATCAGACTCTGGAACTAATGCTGCAGCTTTAAATACAAGTAAAGAGCAAAGTCTAAGCGTTCACATTATTCCCTATAGAGGTCAGCATACTTCCGGTCAGCTCCTCTCCTGGTCATTTTATTAAAGAAAACTGCAGAAAAGACTTGCTCAAAAATAATATTTCAGGCCAGTAATTTTTTCCAAATATGCTATGGTCATGAGCACCTACAAAAAAAAAAACAAACAACGACACAGATTTTCTCTGGATCGCTTGAAAACAAAGTATTTACATAATCATTTGCCACACACACAGCATTTTTTTGAGTCTGACCACAAACACTGCACAAACATTACAGTCCAGTTCAGTTCAGTTCAGATCCAGAGGTTTGTGTTTCAGAGTCTCACCTGTGACGAGCTGAGTGAGCAGCTGGTTGTTGCTGTTGTAGATGTTGACCGACACGTTTCTGGACGACTGCAGATAGAGTGGGCGGCCCTGACACACACAACAACACACACAACACATGATCAGAGAAGATTTCAGCTAGAGACAATCACAAGTAAGGCTAAGTAAATATTAAAAAAAGAAAAGAGAGATTGAGATTTAGTTATACAATATTTGTTAAGTGAATCCAAAGATGAACAACTGTCACTTTGTCATAAAAAAACGTGATTTACAGCAGAAGCACGGCGGACTGGGACATATGCTGCCTCGTCTGCTCTGGAGAGGATGATCCAGGGTAAATCCAGAGTAAACAAATACATTCACAGTTTGCAATGTCCATTAGATTACCCAGAAAAAAAAGACAGCACAAAAACTGCCCTGGGCCATGTATGACAAACGTTACTAAACTGATTCGTTTCTCTTCCCCGAGTCGACAAACCCATATAGACATAAAATAAAATGTTCTATGAAACATGCTCACAGCTCGATCTGTTAACCCTGGATTTTTTCTCAATGAAGAGCAGGGGGCGGGGTTAAGGCACACTGACCAATCAGAACAACTGAGCTGCACTAAACTCACACTCAGGTCACTGGTCCGGAGCAGGTTATAGGAGTTTGTCGGATGTTGCTGTAGAGATCTGCTCTGATAGAAAGTGATCCAGTTTCGTAGGACCGCCAGACCAGGTTTAAACCCAGAACTGATCTCGCTAAACCCTAAATTCAGTTTTGTAGTACAGTGGTCCCTCGCTCTAACGCGGTTTACTTTCCATGGCTTTACTGTTTCGCAGATTTTTTTAGTGCGATTTTGCATTTTTGTTTTTGTGCGCGGTTTGTAGACGTACGCTGTGCTAAAGAACCTGACTCACGCCAGATGGATCTGTGTTGAACTACGATTTGAGTTCTTCCACAGTATCCATCTGAAACTTGACTCGCTGAAAGCAGTCGGGAAAAGGTGAGGTGTTAAGTGAAATACTTCGAGCTGATTGGATGAGCGGCCTATCTTATTTGTGCCTAGCCAATCACAACAACAACTCGTAATGGTGTATCAAATGTCCACATGGGATAGAACAAGTACATGTCAATCACACTGCTTTTCTTTCAAAAAGAAATTACTCCATATTTCTGCTAAACCACAAAAGCAGCAGACAACACATCCACAAGCAGAGCAGGCGAAAGCGCTCAGCACTTTAACACCAAACAGTTCCACTGAAGCGGTCACAAAAACGACTTGTACCATTGAATCTCGTGGTGAATCATGTGTTTAGCGCATTATCACCTGTACAAAAGACACTAAACATCAGAACCAGTCAGGTTATCGACTGAAATTACCGGCAAAAAATGAAGATCACTAGTTCGCGGGTTTCGCAGGTTATTTTTGGAACGTAACCCCTGAGATAAATGAGGGTCCACTGTACAGGGCCCTGAAAACGAGTCAGTCTCAATCCAGCCCAATGAAAAATGTGCCAGCACAAAGTACGACATTTTACAGAGTTTCATAACAATTATGACAACAACTATTTGTTTTTATTCATTTGAAAGTGCTCAAAAAAATTGGGTACAACATATGCACTCAAAATGTAATGCACCTGTTTACATTCCCAAGCCGATTAAGATACTTTTTTGTTTGTTTCGCTTTGCAATTAGCAAAATGTGAAGAACTGATTTACATATTTTCTAGTTTATTACTTACCACGTAGATAAAACACAATAGGCCTCTTGTGCACACTGCTGTATTTGACTCTCCCGCTCTCTGCTGTGATTATCTGCTTCTCGTTTGACCGCGACTTCTAATTTACACTGTCTCTCGTCTCTCACAAAAGAACATCAACAGCAGCAGAACATTCAGATCACGTAGGACCCAATCTTCATGCCTCACTCAACTTCTTAATTAGCGATAACGCGCCGACTATTGTGGTTTTTCAGCGGCGGCGTGTTACAGATAACTTTATGTGCTGGACCGAACACGCCGAGGTGCGTATGGAAGCTTTCGGAGGAGTGGAGTTATTATTAGAGGAATGAAAAGATAACGACAACGGACGGACAAATAAGTCAAGTCTCTAAACTGTGACATTGGGTCAAGATTACTCGTTAAACCCAAAGAAAATGTCTTCACGTAGCTTCTCCCTTCTTCTTTTCTCTCTCTTTCCTCTCTAGATTGCCCCTCTTCCACTTACTCCTTCCTTTTTTTTTCAATCTCTCATATTTCTCCAACCTTCTCTCTCTCTTTCTTCTCCCTGTCCTTCCCCTTCTCTTTTCTCTCTCTTTCTTTCACTGTCGCTTTTCTTTCTCCCTTTTTCTCTAATTGTCATCTCTTCCCTCTATCTGTCTGTCCTCCCCCTCTCTTCTACCTTCTCCCTTTCTGTCTGACACCCCCTCTTTTCTTACATTTCTCTTTCCTCTCTTTTTTGCCACCTTTTCGCTCACACTCTTTCTCTTTCCCCCCCTTGCCCCCTCTCTCTTTCTCTGTCCTGCTTCTTTTCCTTTCTTCTTCCTTTTCCTCCTCTCTGCCTCTTTCTCCCTATCCCTCTCTCCTTTCTTCTTTCCTTCTTCGTCTCTCTCTCCCTTTCTCATTGTCCTCTGTCTTCTTCCTTTTCCTCCTCTTTCCTCCTCCCTCTTTCCCCTTCTCCCACTCTTCTTCTCTATTTCTCTCCTTCTCACTAATTTCTTAATTTTCACTCCTTCTCCTTTTTATCGTCCTCTCTCCCTTCCACTCTCTCTCCCTCTCCTACCCCTCTCTCTTATTTCTTTCTTTCTCTGTCTCTCTCCTCCTCTACCTCTCTCTTTCTCTTTGCCTCCCTCCTCTCTCTATCCTTTTTCTCTCCTTTTCTCACCCCTTCTCACTTGTTTTCCCCCCTTTCCTCCCTTTCTCTACCCCTCCCTCTCTCCTCTCCATCTTTTTCCTTTTCTCAAAATTTTTCCCTCCACTCTGTCCATCCATCTTTCTCCCCCCATTCTCACTGTTTTCTCTTCTCTCTCTTATATCTCTCCTTTTCCCTCCTTTTTTCTCTCCCCCTCTCCCTTCTTCTCTTTCTCCTTTCTCTTCTATCCCACTCTTGCCCTCCATAACTCTCCCCTTCTCACTTCTTTTCTCTCTCCCCACTCTCCCCTTTTCTTCCTTCCCCTCTTTTTCTCTCTCCCATTCTCCTCTCTTTCTTTTTTTTTCTTTCTTTCGCTCCTCCTTCCCTCACTCTAACCCCCCCTCTCTCCTCTTTTCTCCCTTCTTCTCTCCTTCTTTCTCCCTTTACCCCTTCTCTGTCTCTCTCTCTCTTCATTTCTCTCAGCCCCCTTCTCTTTCCCCCTCCATCTCTGCCCTACTCACTTCTTCCCCTCTCCTTTTCTATGCCTTGTTTGTTTCTTTCCCTCCTCTCTTCCCCCTTTCTCTTCCCTTATCTCTCCTCTCCCTCTCTGTTCCTTCCCTACCCTCTCATCCTCTCCTCCCTCTTTTTTCTCTTCCTCTCTCCTTTATCTCCTCCCTCTTGCTTCATCACTTGCTTCTCCCCTTCTCTCTGTCCCTCTGTCCTTTTCCCCCTTCCTTGCTTTCTCTCCCCTTTCTCCTCTCACTCTTCTTTTCTCTTCTTGTCCCTCCCTTCCTCTCTTCCTCACTCTCTCTCCTTTCTGTCCTTTCCCCTTCCTTCCTCCCTCTCTCTCACTCCCTGCACTCTCTCTTCTATCTCTCCTTGTCCCTCCCTTCCTCTCCCCCTTTACCCCCTTCTCTCTCTCTTCCTCTCTCTCTCCTTCTCCTCTCTCACTTCCTCACACTCCCTCTCTCTTTCCTTCTCTGTCCAATTCTCCTTTCCCCCTTCCTTGCTCTCTCTTTCTCTCTCTACCATCTCTCTTCTCTCTCCCTCTCCCTCTCCCTCTCTCTCTCTCTCTCCCTGCATCCATAGCACGTCTGCAGATTAGTCTCAGCGGGGAGCCTCTCAGAGAATTGTGAGACGAGTGAAAAGAGGCAGATTCACACAGAAAAGTGCAGTGGCTGTTTATGGAGAATGTTCTAGTCCTGCAGCGGCTGAATGAAGGGACAACAAAAGAGAGAGAGAGAGAGAGAGGATAGCAGAGCGAGAAAAAGAAGGGATCCAAGAAATGAATGGGGCAGATTTAGAAAAGGGGTGGAGGTGTTTACGGTTGAAAAATGTGGTTTATTTTGTGCTCTGTTATCGTTGGGTTGGTGTAAAGTTCAGATTGCTCCAACTGGCTCTCTCCTCTCTCTCTCTCTCTCTCTCTCTCTCTCTCTCCTCTCTCTCTCTCTCTCTCTCTCTCTCTCTCTCGCTGTCTTTCTCTCTCCTTCTCTTTTTATCTTTCTCTCCCTCTCTCTCTTTTCTCCCCACTCTGTCTCTTCTCTCTCCTTCTCTCTCTCTGTCTCTCCTTACACCTCTCTCTCTTTTCTGTCTTACCTCTTTCTCTCTCCTGCCTCTGTCTCTTCTCTCTCTCCCTCTATCTCTTCTCTCTGCCCCTCTGTCTCTTCTCTCTCTCTCCCTCTGTCTCTTCTCTCTCTCCCTCTCTCTGCCCCCTCTCGCTGTCTCTTCTCTCTCCTTCTCTCTCTTTATCTTTCTCTCCCTCTCTTTCTTCCCCCTCCGTCTCTTCTCTCTCCTTCTCTTTCTCTCTCTCTTTGTCTATTCTCCCACCTCTCTTTTCAGTCTTCCCTCTTTCTCTCTCCTCCCTCTCTGTCTTTTCTTTCTCCCTCCTCTTTCTCCCCCCTCTCTCTCTTCTTCTCTCTCTCTCTCCTCCCCCTCTCTGTCTTTCTCTTCCTCCATCCCTCTCTGTCTCTTCTCTCTCTCCGTCTCTTCTCTCTCCTTCTGTCCTCCCTGTGCTATTTTTATCCTGTTTTCGTATTCTCTGCCCCACTTGTGCTTCCTGTTCCTCCTTCTGCGTTTGTGGGTCAGAGTTTGGGCTTCACCTCAAATCTCCGACTCCCGGGACTTCCTCCAGCTTCCTCGCGCACACATGACTAATCAAAACGACGACTGGATTTTAGCGGCGGCCATAATCTTCCCTCCGAATACAAGAGTCCGTTTTAATTAGATTTAAGATGCTTCCTAACGTGATTGGAATGAGGAGGAATATGTTTTTGGCAGAAGCTGATCCAGCCTCTCCATCTGTGAGCCGTTTGGACTTCTATGTTTATTAAGATTCTTGTGTTTTAGTTGTCCTCTGACTCATGTTTTGTCTTTTGCTGAAAGTAACAGATGAGGTTAAATGTCTTAAATTAGGAGCATATTATTATGATTTGAGCAGATTGCACTTGACAAGTAAACATGTCTACCAAAATAACAGTCTTTTTGTACCTAAAAAGGGCCTATACCTTGATGTGTTTTAAGATTTTTTTTTTACATCTGTTAGGATCGAAGCATGTCGGTATGCTAATGGCAGCTAGCCACAATGCTAATGTAATGTAGGTAAACTTGTTGAGTACCCACATGATCATTCAACACAGTCCTTATTTTGCGTACTTACGATACGCCGTACAATAAAAGCGTAAAAATGACACGGGTTTTGGTTGCAGCTACGTGGGGACGATTTCTTAAAGAGCGTATGACAGGTTTGAACGTTTTTCAAATTTTTATTAATTTTGGTAGATTAATACCTGTTGTAATTATAAATGAAAAGTGAGTTCTTGTGTATTTTTATGGCTCACGTAAAAAAAAAAAAAAAAACTTATACTTTTGAAGAGTTTTGGCCCAATTTATTAAATGGTCGGTAGGCAACTACCTAGCGTGATGTCATCATTTATTAACAGGAAGTACATTTTAATACTAAATAATTGCCAAAATGGAATGAAATTTGAAACATCTTTAGTAAAACCTTAAATATATTGATCTTAACTACGTCTTCGTGAAATAAGTAGTTCAACCTGTCATGGGCACTTGAAAAAAAAGGGTAGGTTTTGACTTAGTTACTAAAATGGGCAAGTTTAGGTCTGGGGCTTAGGGCAAGTTAAGATTAGATCCAGGATTTGGTTAATATTCATAAATAAGAACATGTCTTAACAACCACCATAGAAATGAACTGGGACTGCAACACACAGCATTACACAAAACAGCCGTGAGCACGTGATACTCATACGTAATTTACATGTCCTGTAATGTCGTGGTAAATGTACACTTTTAACGTTTGCATAATATTCTCTTTCTTGACAATCACTCAAAAAAAGTACAAACATTTTATCACCTTTTTGTGCAGAAACAGCGAGTGTACACACTCAAATCAACTAAATATGACCAATAAGAAACATATTACAAAAAATATATTTAGTCTTATTGACATGAAGTATTTTTTCCTCATTTGGGCCTGCCTTACTGTTCTCCCCTGACTCCACGTCGTTGACCTAAACATAAGTAAGTAATCACAGACACAGAGTCAAAAAGCGCTTCACAGTGAGATGAACTCAGTGACAGTAAACTGCCCTGGGGTAACTCAGCCTAAACACCTGGCACGTCCAATCCGACTATCACCAAGTGTTCCCTGACCTGCATGTTATTGGTTGGTGGGGAAACCGGAGTGCCTGGAGGAAACCACCCAGACACGGGGAGGAACATGCAAACTCCACACAGAAAGGCCGTGCGGGAATTGAACCTGCGACCTTCTTGCTGTGAGGCCAGAGTGCTATCCACTCTGCCACCGTGCCATGAACATGCATGTTTTTCCCACCTAGAGAGATCATGAGATGTTGATCTGGTCTGACCCGGGAGTCGAACCCACAACCTCCTTATTGGGAAGCCAGAGATCCAATTGCAAAATTTTAAATTTGTAAAATAATTCTTTATATAGTTCATAGCAAAGTTCAGGAATAAAAAAACATTTAAACTGTCCAGTGAACAGAACCTATGAACAATAAGAATGCAAGAAAATGAAAGATATTTCTGTTGTTTGATCGTTACAATCATACTAGTGAATAAACCATTATTGTCTCACAAGTCTGAAGATGTGTATTTGATCTGGACTCACGGGTTTGGACTGGATTTCTTTGGCGTAAAGTGGCTCCAGAAACTCAGAGTCTCCCTCCAGCTTCAGGCCCTTCTCTGTTATTCTCAGGTTCCCCATGCCGTCCTGCAACAAACAACAAGAAAAAAAACAGGCTTTACTTTCTTTCACATTACTCATCACTTCACAGTCTGCTCACGTCTCGGGAAAATGATAGCATCTTCATTTGCAGATTCCAGGTGGCTGGTAAGTGGAATTCTTGAACAAAAGCCCTGAAATGCCACTCAAAATGATCAATTCTTTGTGTGAATAAGAGCGAGCTAAGGGGCTCTCACTTCACACGAGATCAACTGTGATGTGCTGCAACAATTGATTATTAGAAAAAAGTGTATCTGAGAGGTTACAGGCAACAGAATCCATGCAAACATTGGCTGCAGATCAACCTTCAGTTCCAGAGCAATGTCATTAAGTTTGTGCACAGTACAGGAGTTTTGGCCTGATTTTAAAGCCCGATGTGCCCCTCTACGAGTTCAGGGATGCTTGGCTAGGGTAAGGACTTTTGTAAGAGCATTAAGCACGTCATCTCCAACACACCTGCTCCTAGTGCAAAGCAAGTTTACAAGACTACAGAAAAAGGCCAACACTGAGTTTGTGGAAACTTTTTTAATTCACAGCCACAGTGCATCAGCTATACCATCAGCCATACCTCTCGGTCATGGTCAAAAGCTTTGGGTAATGACCTAATTACAATCGCAGGGTAGCTGGGTGCTCCTTAGAGAAAAGTGAGATGCTCAGTCACACGAGAGAACTCGGAGTAGAGCCGCCGCTCCGCTACGTGGAGAGGAGACAACTTGGGTTGCTCAGAGATCTGTTTTGGATGCATTCTGGACGCCTCCCTGATGAAGTGTTCTGGGCATGTCCCACCGGGAGGAGACCTAGAGGAGAGATGGAGGGACTGTGCCCTGGACTGGCCTCATGATTCCCCCAGAAGAAAGTGAGTGTGGACAGGGGAGTCTGGGCCTCAGTGCTCAGACTGCTGCCTCCGATTTCGAAGCCCTTCTAGGGACTGGTGTTGTGAATTAGCCTTTGGCTATAAACTCTGTGGTACCGCCATCAGATAGCTGCATGCTTATCTATGTTTGTTGTACTTGTCCTTATCAAATAAACAATAAATAAATAAAATGGATTGATGGATGGAAATCTTCCAACACAGTATCACAAAAAAGCATATATACTCCATGACTCAAGAATAGCACTTGAGCATGACTTCACGCCCTTTTTGCATATATATACTCTCTGTATACAAAAGAAAGAAAACATGATTTTTCATAGCGTGACGTACACACAAGTTTTGGTTAAACCACACTGGACCTACAAGTTTTAATGAGTAAGTTCATGGCTGGGGCTTGGATAGGTTAAGATTAGGATAAGGAGAACTATAATATCCCTCTGCACGACAAAGTTCTGAATATTATTATGAATATGAAACATTTTTACATTTTGGTCTTGTTGAATAGCATCATTGCAGTTTAGTTTTGTTGGTCAAAACAATGAAAATACTTTTGCAACAAGAAAAAACAATATTCAAACTAAAACAATCTCCAGGGGATTTTTTTCCAGGACACAACACAGATAAAAACCTATTTTCACACATCTATTCCAGCGACGCTACAAAACACAGGACTAATTTACAAATGGACAGAGTAGTAAAATGGCCTCGTTGGAGCTGAATAATGTTGCTTCGCGGAGAAAAAGGCAGAGATAGGATCAGAATGTATTACACTGGAGCTGCGCAGTCATTATCACGCTGAAGATATGAAGACGAGATACTCATCACTCTGAGCAACAGAGCGCGCGCCGTCGACATTCTGAATAACAGCAGTGAGTGGCAAAAATACCCGAGAGACAATGGTGAGAGAGAAAATAAAGCAGGAAAAAGCAGCTGCAGTCTGATAACAAATACACACAACTAAATATTGTTGTTTGTGCGTGGGATGTAAAAACAAGAAAAGTAAGTAAATAGTTTGCAGAAAAGCAGATAAACAACAAGAACACTAAGGCTTCTCATTGGAGATCAAACACAATTCAACTCTCTCGGTAAAGGAAGCAGCCTGTTCCGACTAACAATCCTAATTCTAAACTTAACCAACTCCAAGCCCCAGACCTAAACTTACCCATTTTTGCAACTTCAGACCTAAAGTTGGCCGTTAATCCCTTGAAAAACCTCGTGTTTGCCTCAACCACATCGCGTGTCCATAGTACGCCAGAAAAAACAGGCAGACACGCAATTTGTCGTGGCGTGCTATTCTACTCAATCCACGAGAACAGGTTGAAAGAAGATATTTTTAGTTTGATAGATGAGGAAAGTATTTGTTGTGTGACAGCTAAAATTTCTGCCAAGAGCAAGCAAGATTATGACAACAGAAACTACATTGGGTTTAATTTCAACACACAAGAAAGTGCATATATACTGTATCACGACACATAAATAGTATAGAAGTGTAACACATGGTCGTAGTGAATTGTTCCGGTACAGGACGCTCGGTTTGGTGCATGTGTGTACCATTTCAACACAGTCTCACTAGATGGCGTACTTTTACCATGACACAGAAAGAGCAAGTTTAGGCATAAAGTTACTAAAATGGGTAAATTTAGGTCTGGGGCTTGGGGCAGGTTAAGATTAGAATCAGGATTTCATTAATATTCATAAATAAGAACACGTCTTAACAACCACCATTGAAATGAATGGGGACTGTGACGCGTACTAAAACAGCCGTGAACTCGTGCTAATCATACCTAATTTACATGTTGTGTAATGTCGTGGTTAATGTACGCTTTCTTGTGAGATCGAGCTCACCATTTCAATACTATTATTTTGTAATAGTCTTACAATAAATTTTGGCAAGACCAGGGGCAGAACTAATGTTCACATGCAGCTTGTTTCTACAGGAACAATATTAAGCGATGCCCTAGCTTATATTTTGGAGGTTTTCTTTAGGCTCTTTTTCATATGCACAAAATTGTCGTAAACACTTCAGAAATGGTGCCTGCAAAAGCCGAACATTTGGACTCACCACTAGGGATGGGTATTGATTAGATTTTCTCAATGCCAATAGTATTGATAGTATATCTTATAAATACTAATACTAATCCTAATCTTTGCTGCACTACAAATAATAGTTGTATTTGATTTTTGTATATTTATTTGAAGTGACAATTACTGGCCATACATCTGCATTAGTCTGAGTTTGACATGTGTGTACTGGATTAAAAAACTGTATTTTACATATTTTAATAGGCAAAGACATTGACTATATAATGATAAATACGAATATATTATGGCATTTCAGTTTTAATCTCAGAGGTACAGGCAGAAAGTGGTTTAATCTGGTTAATAACATTGAGCTGTGTGAAGCGAGGATGAAACACGCCAATAACACAGAGTCAATGAAGACGGTTCTGTCCCACGAGCATTCACATTAACACAGGAGGCTTGTGTCTTACTTCCCAGTCATGGCGCTGGTGTGTGCGCGCAGAAACATGTCTGTCATACGCACAAGCTTAATTGTAGCTGTTTTTTCTTTCTCCATCCCCAGGTTCGTTGTGCGTATATGTCCTATATTCATGCAGAATCAGTGCAAGCGCGGATCATAGGCTTTGCCAAAGTTAAAGCTGCTTGCGCTTGTAATGAAACAGAAAATAAACAGTATGGGGTCGAAGTTCACGCGGCATAACGGTACAGAGGTCTAAAGCGGCATCGTCAAGAGGAATCAATAGTATAGAACCGGTTTCGATTCCCATCGTTACTCACCGCTGCTGCTGTGCTGGATTCACCTGTAAACGCAGTCAGACAGCTCTCTTCAAGTCAAATCCTTTACAAGCAGCGCTACCTCTGAAAAAAGTCCAACTCCACATTCACATGTCCGCTATAAATATGCACAAATCAAACAGAACAGTCCCCAAAGCTCCAGGAAGCTCTCTCTGAGCTCTCTCCTGTCACAGCGATGAACCAACTCTTCATTAGTTCATATTTGTTGAATCCAGCACTGAGCACATGGATGGTTAAGAAAACAATCACTTTATTTGTACGGAGATTATTTTATCCAAATAAAACTGCATCAAAATTAAATCTATTTTCTTTCTTTGATTCTTGCTGCAAGGCCTTCAAGGTTAATTGTTATTATAAGTAGGCTATAATGTTCCTTTTATAGTGAAATGTAATGACACTTATGGTCCTTATTTTTACAAAAACATGTTTTAGACAGTTTCATTGGCCGTTTTTTGAGCTGAATAGGCGATGTTTTGCCACTTTTTCTGAAATCAAACTTTACCAAAAATACGCAAGCGACAAGGATTTTGTTAATATTCATAAATAATTACAAATATTCACAACAACAGATTAAATGAATTGGGGTAGTTAATACGTGAGGTATACGTAAAAAAACTCAAGTCTGCTCTACAAGAAAAGGGCAGAAAACAGTGCTGAAGAGTGCTTCGGAGGAACTGTAGCCAAAAAATGTCAGGTAAACAGGTGCTCTTTTAAGACAATGGGCAAAAAGACTTAGAAGAAAGTACGCCTGGCATATTAATAAAAATATTTCTTTGTAAAAATGCAGTCATGAAGCATGGCCTGACGAAGACGCGTAGGCCGTTCATGTAAGAATAAAGGACTTGTAAGGTAACAGAGTGCCTCAGACTGCTTCATGACTGCATTTTACAAAGAAATATTTTTATTAATATGCCAGTCATACTTTCTTCTAAGTCTGCTCTACAATACTTTATCTGCTTCTCAGTGTCCGTCCCTTGTAGCGTTTTACATCAAAATAATCAAACTACAAAAACAATCTCTTACTGTAAACATCAGCTAATTGACAACAGATCAACAATGGTTACACATAAGCGATTCTCAGAGGGAGAGGCCTTTAGCTGCAGTCTGTAAAAGTCAGAATCCTCCTCTGCTCCACGCTTCAGCCTCAAAGAGACAGAAACACAGTCGTAATGAGGTCTTCGTCTCCTGCGTCTTATTCTCCTCCACGTCACGTCCGATCCCAAAGCGTCGTCGGGAATCTCAACTTCTCAGCAGACGCAGGGATTACAAGCTACGGCCAGACACAGCTCACCATCCGGGATTTCTGGAGGTCTCGATCCCTATTTGCCTGTGAAAACCTCGGAGATCCGGCGCTGAAGGCAGGAAAAACAGTCTTTCCGAGCGGAGATGCAGAGGACAGATAGTTTTCATTGTACACAGCAAAATGGGCCGAGTTGATTTCTTGGTGTTACGCCTTTAGTGAGGGTGGGTGTTGCTTTTCTGAGTGGATATGACACGCCCAGTGACAAAAGAGCTCTGGGGGCGGTGCTTTTCTGCCGAGTTACTGAACTTGCTCCTTGGCCGTGTTAGAACCACTTCCGGTCCGCGCCGAGAGGAGGACAGACGGCTCATCAGGCGACAGAGCAGCACGAATATTTTCTCATGTTAGTCAGGTAAGAACAATTATTTTTTCGTAAATAGCTGACTTACTAACGGCTAACGTTAAATGTTACTTGTGGGAGCAAGAACAGTACACTTAACGTTGCGCCCAAGAAAATACGATTTTGTACTTGCTTTATGCACAGGCGTTTGAATTTGAAAATTGGCAACCCTAAAGTCATTTTTTTTTCGGAGCACATGGCCCTAGCAAGCTAGCTCTTTTGCACTGAAAACTGACTAGGTAAAGACGTTTTTTTCGGAGCACATTGCCCTAGCAAGCTAGCTCTTTTGCACTGAAAACTGACTAGGTAAAGACGTTTTTTTTCGGAGCACATGGCCCTAGCAAGCTAGCTCTTTTGCACTGAAAACTGACTAGGTAAAGACGTTTTTTTCGGAGCACATGCCCTAGCAAGCTAGCTCTTTTGCACTGAAAACTGACTAGGTAAAGACGTTTTTTCCGGAGGACATGGCTCTAGCAAGCTAGCTCTTTTGCACTGAAAACTGACTAGGTAAAGACGTTTTTTTTTCGGAGGACATGGCCCTAGCAAGCTAGCTCTTTTGTACTGAAAACTGACTAGGTAAAGACGTTTTTTTTTTTCTGGGAACGCATTGCCCTAGCAGCTAGCTCTTTTGCATTGAAAACTGACTAGGTAAAGACGTATTTTCTCAGCGCACACAGGAAATGTGCTTGCTTTAAGTCATTTAAATTAATGTATTTTTTATCTGAAATTATATACTTTGTGCAGATTTTATAGATATTAAATATTGTGTTTTGCTTGATTAAACCTGAAGCTATTTGTGCATTGCTTCCAACATTTTGTAAGAAAAAAGGATGATTTCTTAAGAAATCTATACATAAATGTCAAAGTAAGGTGACACAAATTTCTTCTATTTTAGTAGTTTCCTGAGATGTTTTTGAAGGTGATATTTCAGCACCAAGAAGTACATCCAGCTCAAACCAGGCTGTAGCTATCAAGATTTGATGAAGGTGAGTAAAAAAAAAGTTCATTATGGTAAACTAAAGTTTACATTTTAACTAAAGCTATGTTTATTGCTCTTTTGTCTATGGATAGCTTATCATCATCTTTCAGACACAATGAATCATGGTCCCCTCATCATCAACTCAAGACAGTGAAGGACCCATTGAGACAAACTGCAAAAGGTACTCATGCATTGTTTGCTGCCATAGAACACAAAAGGCAACTTATTTGGATATGTAAATTCAAACAAGTAATTTAGTTTGTGTACAGATGGTGGAGAATGCACTGCGGGAAAGCCTAGTGGTCAAGACATCCTGGAAAAGTACAAGTGGAGTTGTCAAAGGAAAATGGGTAGGTTTTATGCACCTCACACTCAATACATATTGCAATAAATTATATATTTTTTGTTGTTTGCTAATGTCTCAAAGTTACACTGTTTAACTTTTTGGAGGCAACAATTCTATGGAAAGTTATAGCAATACTTTTTTTCTTAGGGAGATAAATATATTTTAAGTCATGTTGTGAAAAGTAAAGCTTGAGGAACATTTCAATGAAAATAAGCTAGAAGTGACCTTCCACCTGGTCATCAATGAGTTAATTTTGTAAAGAAACATGTCGTAATAACGTGAACACATGTTTTTAAAGCATATTTTTGTAACAAAGACATACAAGTTTATTTTAGGGCTAAAAACGGTAGTAAATTTGTCATACAAATCTGTTTATATCTCGCCCTCTGATCTTAAAAAAGTTGGACTGTTTCAGTTTTGTTCTACATTTAGCTCTCTAATGTTCTGCCATCTTTAAGTCCTTAAATCAGTATACTTGTTCTTTACATTTCTGTTAAGGTGTAGTCATGTGACATATAACAAGCTAGCTTATTGCTTATGTACTTCCTTCTGCAACCAGTCGATGAAGGCAAAAGAGAAAAATTTAAATTAATCTAGAGTGAAATATATTTAAGGAAGTTCTAAAGGAAGATTGTTTCTGAGAGGAACAAAGACATTTCACACTCTCTACATTAAACAAAGTCAAAGCTAATGACACAAATTCAGAATGAAAAAGTATTTTAATGAGAGCCCTCTTTTCTAGTGTTTGCCACTATAAAGACAACCAAATGTTTACTAACTTGTGTTTTTTGTTTTTGTTTTTTTATTTATCATGCAGAACAGGGTATTTGGCATAGGCATTTGAAGACACTGTCTAGAGAGAAGTTTAAGTGGCCAGTCAAAGAAACATCAGAACTGCACCACAATGTCCAATCTTGAAACATTTACTGGATGTTCAAAGGTAAGGTTTTACTCTTACAATCATCTTCACTTTTAATTATACAGTATATTCACCTAATTTGTCTTATGTATTTCAGGTCAGTCAAGACTTCAGATGTCTTTTAAATCAAACTGCATCACAAAAGCTGGAAAGATGGGGCACAGTCTTGAAGCTCAAGATATTAAAAGATGCCAGACGCCTGACTGAAACACAAGACCTTATGGCAGCAGCTGAAAAAGTTGAAGAAAATGTAAGTTCACTCACTACTATTTTTGTTTTTTTAATTTTCAATAAATTGTTTATGTATGTAAAATTGATGCATTTTATTTATTGATAGACTGGGACAGTGATAGCCTTTCTCCTGCTGCTGCTTCATTTTTGCCACCAACAGCTGGCCATCGCGGAGTCAAAAAAAAAAAGCTTCTGTCAAGCAGAGAAAAAATGTGCATGCTCAAGGTAAGATACACAGGTCATTATAGCTAATGTAGATGAAAATAATCTGTCACATTGCTAAACATGTAATGTTTTTACACAAAAACTATACCCATATACTCAAAGTGTATGTTGGAATGAGTAAAAGTATAATATTTTCAAGTGACTAAAGAAATATCCCAGTCATATGCATGTTAACTTGAATTCAAGTTATGAGTAAAGCTGTTGATAAAATTAAGATTAATTGGCTGGAACAATTTGTTAACATTAAAATATTTGTTCAGTAATTTTCATTTTTGTTTTGGAAAAGAAAATTTAAGTACATTTTATATTACAAAAGGATGAGACTATCTTTTCTGTTTCTAACTTTAAACTTTTATTCACAGTCCAGCAGCAACAGTGAAGAACATCGCAGAGAGGAGAACTCGGCCATAAATCATTGGAGTTGGTCAAACCAAAAGTTGAATAAGACTTTCTACATCCCTGTTGACAAGAAGCCTGTCAATCGACCAGCTCATTGGGGTGCCTTTGAACTGGTTTGCAGCACACAGTTTTCAACACTTCATATGATCAATCTTTGGTGCTATTCTACAACTTCATTCACTGACGTGAAATTGACTGAATCCTTTCGACTTTGTAAGTGAAAAGACTTTTTAATGAATGTTTAGGTTTCATCTGTAAGTCTTATAGAATTGTGTCAAGCCATAATAGGTCATTTAAATGGTTCAGTTTTTACCCAAACAGTTAAAATTAAGATAGCACATGTTCAGTATTTATTCAGGTCTTTGAAAACACGTTAATACTGTACTTAAAAGGTACAGTACAGCATCTAGGTAAAAGTTCCTCAGACAATGAGATATTTGATGTCAATCCAACTTGAAAGTGGTCTCACAGCTTATAATTCACAAAACAAACACTGGAAAATTGTAAGTCAAGTCAAAAGAAATTAAAGGTGTACTGTGTAACTTTCTGGAGGTGAAAAGTCAACTGCACAATTTAATACAAATAGATAAAATCATTCTCATTCATTCATTCTTATTGAACATAAATGTTTTATGTCAAAGTTAGCAATAGAGCAGCTTTTCAATATAAGCATACAGTAGGAGGCCTTCCTCTTGGCCAAATAAGTTCATTTTGTCACCATAAAAACCTGCTTAATGTAAAGTAACACATTTTTAGTATTGGTGTCACAAATGCATCTATAATAGAAAAACATGCTTTTATCCAAGATCAGTTTTTGGTCAAAGAGTTACATGATGTACCCTTTTAATACAAAAATATTTGCAGATCAATTAAGAAACTTCAAATTACAGTTACAGCTATTGTAAATGATTTAGAAGGTATTTACTTGTGAGCTGCACACATAAACCTGTATTTTGTCTGCTACAAAGAAATTCTTGTTTCCAGTGATGTACCTTAATATAAAAAAAACTTGTGATTGATAGTTAAGTGAACATTTCCATGCCTTTGATGTATTGTAGAGCAATGAGGGGGTAAAAAAGCCAATTGTAATGTAAATTTGATTCACATATGGCTTATGACAGTGAACCAATACATTGTTCCCTTTTATTGTATATTATTGACCCAAAAGTATTGTAATGCTCTTGTGCTAGTTAAAAAATAAATTGAACTGTAATTTAAACGTTTTGTTATTTTACCTTGTTTTAACACTAAATGAAGTGCTAAAAACTAAATATAACACCTGAAAGGTGAAAAAAAAACACTTTTGTTAGTTAAAAAATTACATTGTTAAGAGTTAAAAATACACTTTTGGATCTAATAAAATATCACTAAAAAGTGAATATTTAACACCAGCTGTGAGGAAATATCACTTCAAAGTGTAAATAAATTGACACCCATGGTGTCAAAGATTTAACACTAAAATGTAGTTAAATATTTTACACTTTTGGAAGTGTAATTTTAACTCAAAGTCCGAAAGAACTATATAGACTCAAAAAAAGTGTTAATTTTAACTCGATGGGAGTTAAATTAACACTTTGATTTTTGCTGTGTAGCTGCTATCTCGGAGGCAGAATCAGAGAGAGAAGGGTCAGGTAGTCCGACTCCACAGTCTGCATCGTTTCATCACGGAGGTGTAATATCCGTCACAATGGAGTTCCTCTGACAGCATCATTTCCTCTGCAGTTGCTTCGAGCTTTGATTTGAACATAAAGGCCGTTTGAGGATTCAATACAAATCCTGAGAAGGCGTTAGGGTAAATATCTGGTTGTACTTTGACTATTTGCTTAATTTTAAGTCAAATCAAGGTTCCCACTCATATGCCAAAAATATTTTCCAGGACATTACCAAAGAGGATTTTAGGTAATCATTACATCTCATTAGTATTGTTTTGATTGTTCCATAGCCGTAAATGGAGAACACCAAAAAGTGGGGGTCTGGGGGTCCTCCCTCAGGAAAATCTGATGCCAAATGATAATATTTCCAGCTATTCTGATGAATTCAGGTAGTCTGACCAAATGCACAACAAATTGGTTGATTAAACAATGAATAAATAGTTCTAGATAAGTGTATTGGTGTATTAATACACCAGTAACAGTTATTATAGGCCTAAAAGTTACAGCGAAACTTTGCATAGGACATCATCTAGTCAAGTGTATATTGATCACCTTATATTAGAACTGGTAGTTAAAATATAGTTTGCACATTATTTTTATGATGACAGTTTTTCTCATTTTCTAATTGATTAAATATTTTTCAGCTTTTCTAGGTTTCCAGGATGCATGGGATGCATCTGCAATTCCTGAAATTCTAGGAATGTTTATGACCTTGTTGATACATTAACTCTAAGAACTAACTTATCTACAATGTACCTTTATTTTAGAAAAAAATAAAAAGATTTAGATCCAACAATGTCAGAGATTAAAATTGGTGGTACTCTAAAAAAAAAAAAAAACTTGGTTCACAATTTGATGTAGATGAATCTAAAAGCAGTGGTGGACCAAGTCACTGGTTTGCTGCAACTTTCAAATGAATCTGAAGTCCTTGACTCTCTGATTGTAGTTTTTTAAGTTTTTCTTTCAAGTCTTTACATCAAATAACTGGATGAGCTGACTTTTATAAATGATCATCCAATGTTCGGACTCGATACAGGATAAAGTTACTATTTGAACTTTAGGCAGAACTGTACCAGGAGTCCCCTGTTATCTGGAGGTAGGAGAGGCATGTGGCTCCAGACCTCCATAAGGAGACTCCTCATGTGACTTACCTCTATTTAGAGGCCCCTAATGTAGCCTATGTGGCGTGAGCAGGTTGCCATGGTAATGAGTTTATTGCTGTTTCTAATCGGGCCTAAACAGTTATCATTTTAATCTTAACCTTTGCTAAAATCTTTTTTCTGAACCTATACCCTTTAACCTAACCATTTTCCTAAACTTACCTCTTCTGCTAACGTTAATCCCTTTAAAACCCTCTGGACCCGACTGTCGAGACACGTCCGCAGCCAGATGCTTATTTCCAGATGAGCGTCAAGGTGATAGCTGCAGCGCTATAACCTGCACTGCAGATATACAGTATATCTTGTGTACTGCGCACAGTCATACAGTATTGTTTATGTGCGCTCAACTTAAAGATAGTTATCTAGCGCCATACTGCGCTCACAGAGTTCTGCAGACTTTACAGACATAATTGTAGAGAAAGGAACTGGAGAAGAGCAGCATCAGAGCTCATCTGTGTGTGCTTTGTAAAAGGCCACGTAAAGCTAGTCACTGCAGATGAGCGTGTGACAGGTGCAGGCATCTACAAATGTTATTCTTGGTCAGAAATAGGCCTTTTTGAAATGTATGTAATTTTTTTAGAATTCTGTTTTAGTATTTCATTTTATTTGACAAAAATGTTTTTTTTAAGATTTAAATTTTGATATCCAAGGTCTTAAAAAGTCTTACATTTCATTCTAGAGGCTGTGCATGAACTTTGCAATTAGTTAAGTTTCAAGTCATCAAAATAGTGACTCAAGTCTGACTCGAGTCCAAGTCATGACCTGCAAGTCCACACACACAAAAGTGCAGTCCTCAAGAGCGTTTTTTGTGTCCAAGCCCACATTTTCACTGCGTGTAGGAGCTGATTGTCTGCTTCTGACAGGGCCATATTATGTGTTATTATGAGTTTGACTGTAATGACACGGCTGACAGATCACGAAGGCTGCAATTATTTAGGAAATATAATGTCCTTTGCTAACTCTGTGGCTTCCTTTTCTATTGTGAGGTGACAATATGCAAAAACAACGGAAACAATGAGGCAAAGAGCAAAGTTTCTGCTTAAACAATAAATGTATAAAACCACAGCTTTTTCACTTGCAGCGAAAACAAAAAGGCACTCACATGTTCCTCCTCGTCTCTCACACAACAAGCGTCCTTAATCTAAATAAGTTTTGTCCTGACTCTGGTCCATGTTTAGTCCTGACTCTGGTCCATGTTTAGTCCTGACTCTGGTCCATGTTTAGTCCTGACTCTGGTCCACGTTTAGTCCTGACTCTGGTCCACGTTTAGTCCTGACTCTGTCCATGTGTAGTCCTGACTCTGGTCCACGTTTAGTCCTGACTCTGGTCCACGTTTAGTCCTGATCCTAGTCCACGTTTAGTCCTGACTCTGGTCCACGTTTAGTCCTGACTCTGGTCCACGTTTAGTCCTGACTCTGTCCATGTTTAGTCCTGACTCTGGTCCATGTTTAGTCCTGACTCTGGTCCATGTTTAGTCCTGACGCTGGTCCATGTTTAGTCCTGACGCTGGTCCATGTTTAGTCCTGACTCTGGTCCATGTTTAGTCCTGACTCTGGTCCATGTTTAGTCCTGACTCTGGTCCATGTTTTGTCCTGACTCTGGTCCATGTTTTGTCCTGACTCTGGGCACCAGCAGGAGACTTAAACACAAGAAGAACTGTTTTAAAGTCACTGAGCCACAGAAGCCAATGCAAAGACCCAAGCACGGGACTAATGTGATGGTTCTTCCTGGTTGTAGTCAGAACTGGAGCAGCTGCCTAATCCAGAGGTTTTCAAAGGACCCCCAAAACAGCCAAACTACCAACTCACAGCAAAATAAAAATAGTTGTAATAATTTTAAGTTTTAATCCATTAAAACTGGGGAAAAATGTCAGTACTTTAGTTTTATATTGCTTTAAGTAAGCTTCACTGCTGCTTTTAGGTAAAAAAAACAGACAAAATACCAAGTCAAAATTGTAGAATTATATCCTTAAATCATCTTGTGACCAACAGATTTTGCTTCGCTACCCCCGGGCAACGTGTTCTCATGGATTGCGTAAAATAGCACGTCATGACAAATTGCGTGTCACGACAACGCCCTCTGCCTGTTTTGCAACTACACACTCGTTTTTTCTGGCGTGGTATGAACACGCCTAGTGGTTGACGACAAACATGAGGTTTTTCAAGGGATTAATGGCTAACTTTAGGTCTGAAGTTGCAAAAATGGGTAAGTTTAGCTCTTAGGCTTGGAGTTGGTTAAGTTTAGGATTAGGATTGTGTTAGTCTTCATGAATAATAACACATCTTAACATTCACCATCGAAATGAACTGGTACAGAAACTCGTGAAATACACACACAAAAAATAGAAGTTGCGTTCATATGACACGCTGTTTACAAAAGCGTGGTACTGACATGCTTATCCATGAGAACAGGCTGCCCCGGGGAGTCCTGGCCTCACTTTGAGAACCACTGATCTAATCTACTTGAGACAAATGCATCTCCAAGGTAATGTTTTTATTTGGTAAAAAGCTGCTGATGTTATTAACTTGATGTGGTTGTTAAAGTTCAAGACTTAGTCCATTATTACCCCAGATTCAGTGGCGGCTCCTGACTATCTTTGGGGGTGCTATGGTCAATACATTGCCAGTTATCAAAGCCCTATGCCCACAATTATGTTGTCTAATCAATCAATAAAATATAATTTTCAACCACTAGATGGCATTCACGTGAAATCAAATGGCATGTGGCCAACATATGTCAATAAAACTAATCAAGATTCAGACCAGTAAAATGCATAAGCAGGCTTTATGATAATAAAAAAACAAATCTATCTGTTAATATTTAAGACATTATCACCAGCCTGAGAACCAAAGTAAACATGGGCATAGATGGCATGATTGGAAACAAGAACAGAAAATACACAACACTTGGAGTCCAACTTGGTAAAAATACACAATTATACGCTCTCCCACCTTTTGTTGTAACGTGTCTGATGCTTAAATTTGGCCTCGGGGTTGTAGTTGTTAAAAACAGTTCGTTTGGTGCCGAATAATCTGACTTGGATCACTAGCAGGGATCTGCGCGCTCTCTTGACTGTGTTTGACTGACAGATGAACGTGCCTTGCGACGTCCTGTAGTCTTCGTGACGACGCACAGCGTAGGTGGAAGCACCCGCAAGTCCATTAGCTTGCACTGTGAGGCTGAAAGTAATAAAAAAAACGCTCTTACATTAGAATCAATGGAAGCAGCGGGTGTGATTTGAAGTCAGGCTGAGATCGCACCAAAAGAGGCGGGACTATGCACCGGCAGACAAAAACAAGCTCCTCCAATTGGACAAGGATGTTTAATGGCATTTTAATCAGGTTTTAATCGGTTTTGATCAACTTTAGCAACACACCTCGCTCATTTTTTCCTCTTTTTGTTGGCGGTGCATCGCACCTATCGCCCTAATGTCGAGCCGCCCCTGCCCAGATTTCTAACTTGACTTGAAGGTTTCAGTGAGAGAGACTAAAGGTGACTGCTGACACCTGTGAGCCAAATATGATGACTTCAGTCTTCTCTGTGCTTAAACTGGAGAAAGTTGTTTTGCAAGTGTGCAATTGTCAAAACCCAAATTGTCTTCTTTCTGTGCAGACCTTGTTCTCACTTATAATCAGAGTTAAGACAATTGTTTGTGTGGACATTTGTCCTATTGTTTTTAGGGAAAACCGGACAAAATGTTACGTAATCGTGAACGTTTTACTTCAAAATTCAAAGCCAAAAGTCACACAAAATACACTAAATGTTGGACAGAGGCATCGTGCTCAGTGTAAGTCTAGGAAACTGCAGCGGGACAAAGGACACAGTTTTTTTTTTCTTTACTAACTACATAATTCATGAGAGACGCCTGAACGCATCGCACTGAATCAGAAAAGAGAAGAAGAATTGGTCAGGTAGAGGAGGAAGAGAAGCGTGCGCGGGGTTTTAGATGAAGAGATTTCTCAGTCAGCTGGAGACACTAATGTGATGGGCAGATTTAGTGAAAGAGGAAGTGTTCAAGTCGAAAAAGAGAGAGAGAGAGTCAGAGGAAAGTGGAGGGAGAGAGAAGACGGAAAGAAAAAAAGAGGAGAGTGACAAAGAGAAGCGAAAAAGAGATAAGAGAGAGACAGAGACTTTGACTTTACCAAAACATTTATTATTCTTATTAAATATTCCATTCAGACAAAACAATAATAATATGACCCCCCCCCCCTAAAAACAGTTAAAAGTTAAGAAGCAGACTGCCATCTCTCACTGCACACAACACTCCCCCAGAGCCCACACCCCCTCAAAGTTCTCCAAGTCCCCACTAAAGTGCTGTACGAGAACTCCACTTTGAGCCGAGCTGCCACCAGTCTCTTCAGCATGAGTCCACAGTCTGTGCTCCCAGATCCACGCATCTGATTCCTCCGGGTTAACCAGGTGCTGAGCTTTGCCTGGCCGTAAAGAAAGTTCGTCAGGGTCACGGCTCTACGTTGGGCCGCACAGTTTTTTGGTCCAAAAATAAACCTTTCAGCTGTAAAGTCTAACCCCAGTCTTCTCACCCAACCTCTGAGGAGCCTGAAGAGGGGAGCGAGCCGAGGACAGGACAGCCACAGATGTTCTAACGTTTCCTCCTCTGGACAGTAGGGGCAGTGTCTGTCAGATCTGGGGTCAAAGCGGGCCACATGTCTGTTTGTGGCCACAGCCCCGTGCACCACCCTCCACTGGAGATCCGCACAGCGTTTCTCTATCGGGGGGCGGTACAGGGACCTCCAGCTGTCTCGTGGGGATGACCCCTGGGCCAACAAAACTGACCACCTGGACTCCAGGACACCCTCCAACGTAGCTCTGTGTCGGACCTTAACGGTGATGATGTAGAGAGCCTTTTTGGACACAGTTGACAGTTCTGCTAGAACAGGTGTAGAGAAGGACAGCAGGGAGCCCTTAACATCTTCTCTTCCACCAGCAGGATGGATCTTGAGCTGAGGAAAGACTGGGGGGACGGTGGATGAAGCACGAGACACTAGGCCCAGCCCCTCCCTGAAACCAGACGGGAGCCCCTGCCTCACCTCCTCCAGGAGTCTTTCCAGCACTCTCTCCGATCTGATGCCAGTCTCTCTGCTCAGCTGGGGCGCACTTTTCCAGCTTCTCCCACACCTCAGGTCGGCCAGTCTGGTGAGCTTGGCTGAAACAAAAGCTCTCCTTATGTTTTCAAAGTTCAGCAGTTGGCTTCTGACCAGAGGGTTGTAGTGCAGCGGCTCCTCTGCCCTCGGCCCGTACGGCTGGTCCCTGGTGAATGTCAGTACTGAGCGCCACACCTTCAGCACCGGACTGGTAAAAGCAGAGGTACCGCTGAGGTTCAGTCCCTTTAAGTCCAGGAGAAACAGGTGTTTGAAGTACCCCAGACTGCCAACTCCACGAAGCAGGGCAGCTGCTGTGCCGGTCCATAGCTGGCTCTGTCCATACAAGAGTCGCTGAACTGTTTGTAGTCGGAGGGTCGCCACTCTGCTGGAAATGTCCACCAGTCCCTGGCCTCCTTCAGCTGTCGGGAGGTACAACACAGCAGCTCTCAACCAGTGAAAACCCCCCCAGAAGAAATCCACCAGGCGCTTCTGTATGTCCTCTAGCACTGTGTCGGGCGGCTGAAGCACTGTTAAGCGGTGCCACAAAGTGGAGGCAGCCAGATTGTTGACCACCAGAGCCCTCCCTCTATAAGACAGCTGGGGCTGGACCCAAGTCCATCGAGACAATCGGGCACTCACCTTTTCCCCAAGACCTTCCCAATTCCTCGCCTGGAACAGCTCGCTCCCCAGGTAAACTCCCAAACACTTCAGCCCTCCGTGCTCCAGGACAGTCCAGCTGGGAGCATGGGCATCGTCTTCTGCTCCCATCGGCCAAGCAGAAGACCCTCGCACTTCTGCCAGTTTACCCTTGCAGATGAGGCACGTTCATACAGCTCCAACTGATGTTTCAGAGTCCGTATGTCCTCTGCATCTGTGATGAATGTTGTAACATCATCTGCGTAGGCTGACAGATGCAGAGTGTTCCCTCCACCGTGAAGCCCCTCAGACTGCTCCTGAGGTTATGGAGCAGAGGTTCGATGGACAGAGAAAGAAAGGGAGAAGAGAGAGATATAGGGCGAAAAGAGAAGGTGAGACAGAGAGAGAGAGTGAAGGGGAGAAGAGAGAGGGAAAGAGAGAGAGAGACAGAAGAGAGCAAGAAAGAGAGAAAACAGATATAAAAGAAAGAGACAGACAGGAGAAAGGAGAGAGAGAGAAAGAGGAGAAACGGAGAAGAGACAGGAGAGAGAAAATGAGAGAGAGAAAGAGACACACACACAGAGAAAAGAGAGATAGAGATGGAGAAGGAGAAAGAGAGAGAAAAGAGAGAGACAGAGAAGAGAGAGAGGAGAAAGAGAGAAATGAAGAGAGAGATAGAGTAATAAAAGGAGAAAGGAGAGAAAGAAGAGAAAGGGAGAAGAGAGAGATATAGGGCGAAAAGAGAGGGTGAGACAGAGAGTGAGAGGAGAAAGGGAGAAGAGACAGAAGAGAGCAAGAGAGAAAACAGAGATGAAAGAAAGATACAGACAGGAGAGAGGAGAGAAAGAGAGAAAGAGGAGAAAGGGAGAAGAGACAGGAGAGAGAGGGAGAGAAAATGAGAAGAGAAAAAGAGACACACACACAGAGAAAAGAGAGATAGAGATGGAGAAGAGACAGAAGAGAGAGGTGGAGAGACAAAAAGAGAGAAACAGAGCGGAGAAGGAGAAAGACAAAAATGAAGAGAGAGAGTGATAAGAGGAGAAAGGAGAGAAAGAAGCAAAAGGGAGAAGAGAAAGAAGAGACAGAGAAGAAAGAGAGGAGAGACAAAGAAAAGCAAAAGAGAGAGGAGAAAGAGAATGCAGGTCAACTTCTGCACAGAGGAAGGTTAAACGCAGTTGAGTTTGGATGAGTGATTTTGAAAAACCAGAAGAATCACCATTGAAAGCAGTCAAACTCACTTGACCTGAATCCAGACTAAAGCTGAACAAGAGAGAGAGAAACACACAGCTTCAAAACTCACCAAAAGTGTTGCCCCAGGGCAGCTGTGGCAACACTAGCAGGTTTCCAGTGAGTGTATAATGCAACGTGAAGTGTCTTTTCAAATTAAGTCTGCTCACTCCTCCAGCCCCAGACGGCGTAAGGACAAGCGGCTTCTGCCTTTTCTTTCCATCTGTACGTGTGCTTGCGTGACATGCGTGGTTGTGCGTGCTGTTCTGAGTCACCATTGCCACGATCCGCCTTTCGAGCCCGATCGCACAAGAAAGCGTACATTTACCACGACATTACACAATATGTAAATGAGGTATGATTAGCACGAGTTCACAGCTGTTTTGCGTAATTATAGTACGAGTCACAGTCTCCATTCATTTCAATGGTGGTTGTTAAGACGTGTTCTTATTTATGAATATTAATGAAATCCTGATTCTAATCTTAACCTGCCCCAAGCCCCAGACCTAATCTTACCACTTTTAGTAACTTTATGCCTGAACTTATCCGTTTCACCTGAAGAAAACGTCCCCACGTGGCTGCAACCAAAACTCATCCTATTTTGATGCTGTGAAATCTCGTGTCATTTTTATGCTTTTTCATATCGTGCTAAATGCACAGCGTAACATAAGTACTAAAAATAGCTGTGAACTCTGGTCAAAATACGCTGTTTTTGTGTCGTGGTAAAAGTACGCCATCTAGTAAGACTGTGTTGGCCTTGCAGCATTCACGTTCCTGTCCCGTACTCTCCCGCGCTCTTTCCTGTTCCGTTCTCAAGTGCTGCGTTCTTCTCTGACACTCTCCTGTGTCATGCCACACTCTTCTGTGGCATGACACAGAAGACACAATAATCTGCTTGATCAAATGTTTACTAATAATCTGCTTGATCAAATGTTTCATTGAATGTGTATTGTTTTATTGAATATGTATTGTTTTATTTTGATTTCCTATTATTCATATTTGCTAAAATTAATAATCTTGGGAAGTCCTCAGAGACGACTGTTGTTGTGATTTTGGGCTATACAAAAATAAATTGATTGATTGATTGATTGATTGATTCTGTTCTGTACCACACAGATCAGTTTGTTTGTATCTGAACGATCTCTCATTCATTATACTAATACTAATTTATTAACAGAGAGCGCTATTTATTTATTTATTATTTATTAATTCCCTATTCTAATAGATAGATAGTTAAAATTATCTATCTATCTATCTATCTATCTATCTATCTATCTATCTATCTAAATGAGCTTGTTCTGTCAGACAGACGAGCCTCTTAAAGGAGCAGGACTTCATTAAAGGTTGTATGGAGGATTTTTCAAATCCAACAGCTGCTTGCCGTTTTTCAAATGATGCACATGTGTTTCTCCTCCCAGGGCCACGCCCTTCACTGCAACTGGACCAATGAGTCACTTAGGAACACTGAGGGTTTGCTTGACAGGTTAACAGGCCAATAGATAACGAGGTACTTCGTTATCTATTGGTCAACGCTTTACTGGCCTCATCATGTCCACAGTTTATATATTTTTATAATTATTTTTTTGTTTAGCATAAGTACAAGGCTGTTACAAATCTATGCAACTGTTTTTGACCAAGACTGACAACAAATAATTTTTGAAAATCCTCCATACAACCTTTAAAGGACCAGTGTATTATTTTCAATATATATTATTTTGGTGTCATTTTAAAAACTAATTATAACCTAAATCAATCCAGAAGGCTTCAGTATAAAATATTAAACTTGTATAAGCTAATTGTTAATGGACTTCTTTAAAAAATGGTTCATATGAATAGGACTCACTCAAGATGTCAACATGAAAACGAAGAAAAAAACTGTGATTAGTTGCTTTTAACAAAGGTATGCAAAAAGTTCAAATTAATCACAATAAATCAGATTCCCGGGATTCATTTTTATTTAGACACATTTTCCAAATGAAGTAAACACAGATGATAAAAAACAGTCATGGGCACTTTCATATTCTCCTTACAAAGCAGTCGGTGTTATTTTCTTTCCTTCCTTTCAGTCTTCCAGCAGCCTTCAGTGGCTTTGTCCCGCTATAGATTTACACCCATATGTTCTTTTATGTGGTCCATTCATGAGAGTTTGCTCCATCAATCTTTGCCGCCACCATCAGTCACGCTGTGAGTCCTTTCTGCGAGCCAAAACACAGACGTCTGGAGCGGCGGCCATCTTGTTTGTTGATATACGTCCCTCTTCTTCTTCTTCTTCTCATATCAAACCCGGCGCAGGAGGTCCGTCAGAGGGTTGGCTGTCGATAAAAACTAGCCCGGCGGCGCGTTATTGATCGTCTGCATCGATAAGGATCAGCGCAGAGTAAATATAGGCTGTGAGTGGGTCTGTATGAGGGGCATATATCAGCCTACGAGCCGGGTCTTTGGAGCTGGAGTGTGAGAGACGACACTGTAGAGAGGACGATATCGGACGCACGGATCTGATGGATGTGCAGATAATCGCGGCCGTTAATGCGTTAGAGCGGAGGGAGGCATTTAAAACTCATACGTCAAGTTTTCACGCTTTTCTAATTGTGTTTTAGTTCGATGAGGAAAAACCCTGTGATCATTTTAGCCACGTTTAGTGAAGATAAATGTAAAAATAAACCAGGATCACATGTTTTTCTTGTCTCTGCTTTTGTAGAGGAGACTCAATATTAGTACAGTATTTTTACAGTAACAAATGAATAGAAATTATAATAAAAGTCCATGTGTATAACAAAACAGTAGGTTTATTGCTTAATATTACTGTATTAGAAACTACAGTTCTGCAGAAATAGGAATGTATCGATCCGAAACTCTTTCCAGAATGCAGAAAGAGCTACGACTGATTGACAGAAGCAGCAACACTCGCCAGTGCTGTTGCCAGCTAAGTACAAGAGTTTATCACTGTGTGAAAACAAAAGTTATACTCTTAATATAACATTTGTGAATGAAATCTGAACTTGTGACTTCCCCTGTGCAAGGTTCACTTTGGAGGCAGTGTGTGTCTCTGTCTCCCAAGTAAAATGTACAGAAAACACCGTGTCCCCACATTTATTGGTTTTATTTATCACCATCCACAAATATACACAGATCTCCAGCCTTCGATAAACCACGACAGACAAAGTCCAAAGACCTCCACACAGCAACACCTGTACACATCTACTCGCCCTTATATGAGCAGCCAATAACCCAATTCAATACGTTCAGCGCCACTCAGAAAGAGGAACAAATAGCAATGTGCTGCCAGAATCCTGATGAGGGTGCGTAAAACCCAACATATCACCCCATTCTCCATAATCTCCACTGGCTACCTGTTAGGTTCAGGGTAGAATATAAAATCTGTCTCCTGACCTATCAGTGTGTCTATGGCAGTGCACCGGTGTACCTGAAAGAACTGTTGGCACCTCATAAACCCACAAGATGCCTCCGCTCCACCGACAGCCATTTGCTCCAAGTCCCAAAAACTAAGCTTCGCTCCATGGGGACAGATCTTTTAAGGCAGCAGCACCACAACTGTGGAATACCTTACCCAACCACCTGAGGGCGCCACAGTCAGTGGAATCTTTTAAAACCAAATTGAAAACGTTTTTATTTCAAAAAGCTTTCTTATAATTGTATGTCATTGCTACTGTGTGTTTCTTTTAATTGTGTGTTGTTGTTTTTGTTTTTAAATTTCAGTGTAGCACTTTGAGATTTGTTTTTCAAATGTAAAGTGCAATATAAATAAAATTCATTATTATTATTATTATTATATGGTTCCATCACGTTTTTTAAGAATACAATTGACTTGGTGCTATTTGCATTCGAGCATTTTGATGCTGTTTCATGAGCATGTAGAGACACACAGCCCAAAGCTAAATCAATCAAATAAAGAGAATACAAAGATTAGTACCTATTGTCAAAAACAGTCCCAAGGCCAGATTAAAACAGTCCTAGGGCCAGATTAAAACAGTCCAAAAAACAGATTAAAACAGTCCCAAAACCAGATTAAAACAGTCCCAAGGCCAGATTGAAACAGTCCGAGGACCAGATTAAAACAGTCCGAGGGGCAGATTAAAACAGTCCGAGGGCCAGATTAAAACAGTCCCATGGCCAGATTAAAACAGTCCGAGGGCCAGATTAAAACAGTCCGAGGGCCAGATTAAAACAGTCCGAGGGCCAGATTAAAACAGTCCGAGGGCCAGATTAAAATAGTCCGAGGGCTGCATTTTCCCCAGGTCTGCTGTAGAACATTCCAGACACATTCTCCTCTTTGCTGAAACACACGAAAGAAAATATTATGTAAATGTGTTGGATGTGTTGTTTATTTGCGGTGCTCCACATTTCAGCCTCCGGTCCGTGCGCGATGGGCCCGATAGTCGTGTCCCGTTGATGGATGACACGCGGCTCCACTGTGAGGACAGAGCTCTCAGAACCAATTTCTCTGATAACCATCTGATTCTGCAGGAACAAACCCGGGGCTAAACACCTCCAGGACTCTCTCTGTGTGCCTGTGTGTCTGCGACCGGCTTCTGCTCAAGCTTTAGGACCAGAAGGATGAGTGCTTTCGGTTTGGTAAAGTCACTACAGCTTTACTCTGCAGTCTCAGGTCTTTCTAATGCTAATCAGTCTCAGTTTTACCATCAGCTTTATCGCTCGGAGTTCAGATGGAAGAGAGTGACAAGTGGGTTAGCCAACAGGTTCATCACAGCTTCAAAACAAGCAGGGTTGTTTATGAGGAAAACAGAAATAAAAGATGTATTACTTAAACTTAAATGAACGCTGTGTTCTCCCGAATAACAAAGATTTGTTATTTTTATTGTTGTAATGCAACTACTGTATGTGACTATTTTGAACCACACATGCTTTACTATGAATCCAATATTTTGAATAATCACAGTTAAATGCAGACAAGTGGGTGGGGATAGGTGGTAGGTGAGGACAGGGCTTTTCTGATCAATACAAGATTCTTAAACATGCAGGAATCATTCTTAATAAAACTCTGATTAAACTATGAGAGAAGGCAGATAGAACAAAACTAGTTTTTACACAATAGGTCTCTTTTAACAAACTGGAACATGTTCTTCCAAAATTCATTTTATTATATTTACTAGTGGTTTATAATAAGGAGACATGAAGTCATCATGAATTCATGATATGTTCATGAGGAATTCATGCTTAAAGTCATGGTGAATTCATGATGTATTCTGTCATGAATTCACCATGAATTATCATGAATTAAAGCGATTCCATCATTAAATCATCTATGAACTAACATGGAAATCAACTTAGTTAACAATGACTTTTAAACCAGCTATGAATACAAGGAATTCACATGTTCTAAAGATGTTTGAACCAAAAATAGTAATTCGTCAGGACTTTTTAAAATCATGGATGAACATCATAAGTCATAATGAATTTACTTCACCAAAGACTACAACATAATGAAACTTAGTGAAATTTAATAATAAACTCATCATTTAGTTCTTCGTGCTGCATTTAAGCTTATGGTTTTGGATTTTAGATACAAATTCAAAGTGTTACAACGTTATTGTTAGAAACAGCACAATTAAAACCCAAAGAGGTCAGTACAGCAATTCTGTGACATTTGTTTTCAGTAACAGAATGTGTGAGTCAACCTGAGGTCCATTTTAATGCAAATAATTGCTGTATCTACCTATTGGGCTATAATTGTGCTGTTTCTAATCCTATAGCGCTTTAAAGGAAACCTTGAATTTGTATTAAAAACTAAAAAAAAAAAGAAACTCAAATGCAGCACAAAGAATAATGAGTTCATTCTTCACAAATAAGTTTAATTGTTTTTTTTTTTTTTGAGTCTTTGGTGAAGTAAATTCATGATGACTCACTATGTTCATCATGACTTTCAAAAGTCATGATGAATTACTGGTTCAAACATCTTTAGAACGTGAATTCTTGGATTCACGGGTTTAAAAGTCATGGTTAACTAACATGATTTCATGTTATTTCTTTAGATGTATTAATGGTGGAATTCATGAATGAATTCATGAATGAATTCATTCATGAAATTCATGATAGTTCTTGATGACTCATGGTGAACTAATGCATGAATACATCATGGATTTACCATGACTTCATGCATTAATTCATCATGAACATATGATAATCAGTGAACTCGTGTCTCCTCATTATAAAACACTACCTGCAGTTTTACTGAAGGTGATTTGAGTCTGGTAATATTTTTGAACTTAAAAACAGCAGCGTAGCACAAATCTGAAAGCGCGTAATGAAGTGTGAATTAAACTAATCCATCTCCAGCCAGGTTTGTGATGAGAACTTTGACACAAACTGGTTCTGCTTTAAGTTAACTTTAGTTTGAAACAATGTCAAACTTTGCCTTTTATTCACTTTGTCAAACACAAGCAAATTGCCCTTGAAAAAAGCCAGCACTAACAGTGAGATGTGACAGCGGTGACAGGCCGTAAACTGCTTCAATTATCTTCTGATTATCCAGTCATTACTAAGACGTAATTATAAAAGCGCATTGTTTTTATGAGTCCTGAGACGCACAGACGAGATTGAAGTTCGGTCACTGTCACAGCCACGTTCAGACACTAAACATCACAGTCAAGTTAGTCGGTTCTCTTCAGAAGTACAAACACAACCTCCATGTTTTACTCATCAGTGATTCCCAAAGTGGGGTTCGGGGCCCCTGTGCTTACTCTGCGTAAGCAGACGCAGCTGTTTACTCAGGTAAAACTTGAACTCTCTCTATAGAAGTAGGTTTGTTGCCGTGGTAATGGGCTGGGACCATAGATAGGTCAGTCGGCAATGCTTACTGTAGGAGGCGTGGCCTGCTGAGGGGGAAAGGCGTATTTTTAGCACAACTAATTACTGGACTGACTTGCTTACTTTCTTTATGTCAGAAAAGCAAACAGAAAGTTAAAAAAGTATGCTAAAAGACGCCAGGCGGCGCTAGCATCATGTTAGCATTTAGCTTGCAGCTACTGTTAGCATTGTTAGATATGTTTACATACTTGGAAGTTGAATCACTTTATGTATCCCCATGTCTTCGTGTCTATATTTGGCACAACATACCTCCTAAAGTCCACATTTGCTGTTGTAGTTGTTGAGCAGTGACTGATGAAGCTGTTGTTCTGATTCAATCTTCATGTTGACTTTCCTCATCAGAGTCTGTTTGGGCGTGGCCTTTGATGCCGACTGTATTTATGGGCGAATTGTTTGAGCTGGATTAGACTCTACCTCCTCTCCCGGCTCATACTGCTTTAACAAAAGTCTCATTTTGAAGTTATTTCTATCTACTTTCACAATCAATTTATTTCAATACCCTAAATTTAAACGATGTTTAGCTTAGCTTAACGCTCCGCCTGTGCTACCCCCGCTCGGCCGCTGATCACGTGTGTTTTCTTTCATGTGCGTGGTTATAAAAGCTAAACATGAGTGCATTAGGTCTAAACGTCACAGGAGAGCGGAGAAGCATTAGAGGTTAGGAGCTGTTACACTGACACAGCATTGTGGGCGTCAAAAGAAAAAGTTCCAACAAATTCTGGGATTCTAACTATTGTTCTAGTAAAGTCGATGCTTCTCACATCATTTAAGAGCAGGTGTATTGGAAATGACATGCTTAATGCTCGTAAAAAAACAATCCCACACTTTACCTACATGCACAAAGCGCGTTACATTTATTTACAGATGATGTGGCAATGTTTCTACTTTATTTTACATTTTAAGAGGCGATGTCACAAGGCAGATGCACCAGATGCTTCTGTTGTAAAGGTCTTCACGCTCGTGCAGCAGGTGAACATCACCATGTTGCCCCTGACAAATATTCGCAGTGACGCACAGACATAAGAGAAACGACAAAAACATCTCTTACAAAAATCCTTATTCTGTCCACGCTTCTCTAAACTCGTAAAGGGACACATCAAGCTAAAAAATCCGGCCGAAACTCCTGTAGTGTGCAGCCAGCTTTAGACTGTAATGCTCCAATTTTTAAACAGCAAAACTGCCAAAACTTCTGCCATCTCTGAATGAAGAAATGACAATAAAAGTGCACAATAACATCTTCTTTGACCAATGCACAAAGCAAAGAATGCCTCTCTATCGCAGTCAGATTCTGGTTTGACTTTAAAAAGCCAGTTTCCATTGTGACTGTTCATCTCTTTCCTGCGCGGCTTTACAAAGTGCATTTCTGAAGTGCTCTGAAGTAGTGTGAATAAAAAGGCATTACCTCCGCTGACTGTCGACTTTGTATTTGGATAAAGGTTAATAGGAAAGACCCCGGAGAGATGCTCAGATTCCTCTCGGCCTTATCCACTTTCCTGATCGTCTACTGCATTTCTGCTTCCCCCGAGGAAAGCCAGAGCAATCTTTGTCTATGCCAGCCTCCTCTGCCCACCTGTTTAACCACTCGTATGTATGCATTCATGCAGAAGTGCGCATGTGGCCGCGCTCTGATCCAATTTCGCGTCCTAAAGACCGCTTTTTATTCATCGAAAGTGGCCGGAAAATCTCTCTGACGGCGAGTTTAGCTGGTTTAGCGGCGAAGCGGGGCGGAGGGGCTGGCACATGTCAGCTTTATCAAACCCCCGCGTTTTCTCATCTCCACCTAAAGGGCCGTTTCAGGGGAGAAAATAACTGAATACAACTGGGGCAAAAGAGAGAGAAAGAGAGAGAGAGAAAGGAGAGATTCAGGAGACATTTAAAAAAGACTGCTAGTACTTTGTTTATTCTGCTTCTGAGAGGAGAAGTCACAAACTGTTTTAATACAAAGGAAAAAGCTCACTTACACTTCATTATTTTAGGGTTTAAATTTAGTTTTAAGTGCCAGGATAATAAATAAACTGGAATGTTTTATGTATATTTTGACAGATTTTGTCAGTTGTTGAGTTTTAATGAGTCTGAGTAACAGTTCTGTCGATAAAAAGAAAGACTTTTTCTTAGATTGTATGTGTTTTTCAAAGCAATGCAATGTGGGAGAAGCATCCTAACCAATAACAGTAGATACAAATCAATTGTGTCATATTATTGAGATATTATTGAAAGTTTTCTGACAGAAAAAAACTGCAGTAGTGTTAAATAGGTCAGAAAATCTGACAGAAATTGCTTCATTAAAAATTATAAGACCAGTGTAAACATTTTTAAGACTAAAACGGCACATTTTACTTTTTAAGTCCTTAAATTCAAACTTTTCTATTTAAGACTTTTTTTTTTACTTTTTAAAACCTGACAAAACCCTTGGAAATCTTCAACAGTCAGAGACAGTGGATTACGCTGACATTAGTGTTCTTGTGTTGGCTGCCATAGACTCTCTCAAAGTGCACACAAGTCTTTTGGGTGTGATCAGAGCTCAGGTCTGATGTAAGACACTTCACTCCAGCACATCTGACAACATGAGAAGTAAACAGAACAGCAAGATCTCACAGAAAAGTTACATGTTATGGCTCTGAACTTTAGATTATGTCTTTAGTTAGTAAAGGACTTAAACAGGAATCAACTTTGCCTCAAAAACATGTGTTTTCTGTTAGACTAAAATCTCATAATAAAAAGATGATCTGTGAAGTGCGATGAAACTGTTCAGGCGTCTGCACATACCTCGTCTTACACAGTAGACGCTCAAACCTTCTGCGGACGTTTTGGCCTCATCAGACGTCAACGCCTGAGTTGAGCTCTGCTGAACTTTCAAGCGTTGAACACCCACGTCCACCAATCAGACACTGCTCTCCTGTGACATAGGACGCTCTTCTGCTCTCACATCAAGAAGAAAGAAGTACTGTTTACTGAAGTCTTTAAATAACTTTTTTAAATGAAAGACCGCTTGTTTTGGATCTTTTTATTCAAAGTCTGGGTCGCTCGTTGCTCTGAAAATTTAGCAACCTGGAAAAACAAACAACATGGGGATGATCTGGAATGACAATGCCTCACATGAATCTATTAAAATGCTCGCTGCCGTGTTTAAACTACTGCAGTACGACGTAACAATGGAGGAGGACAGAGACAGCAAAAGAACTGCCCGGAAGAGGATAAAGTACTTTCGGGTTTTATAAATGCAGCAAGCCTCTAACTCTCTCCCTCCTTCTCTCGCTCAACGTGACCTACCTACATGCAAAACAAAGCCTTTTGCAAAAAAGCGGGAACTCAAAGAAGCTCGTCGGGTACGCTTAAAAGCTGTTGTTTGGAGAGAGCCCACTAGCAGCCAACATCAGGAAGACTAATGCCAACGTCAGTGTCAGTACCGGGGACAAGATAAGGCCCAGTCTGTCTGTCTTTATTGTTTTCATATTTAGCTAACAAATGAGTTGTTTGATTGTTTTATCACTGATTATACAAAACTAAAACTGTTTTATTGCATGTACTGGTCTGTTGGATTTCAGAGAACCTTACATTTAAATTAAAAATGTATTGAATTGACTTACAGAACCTATTATTTTTGGACATGCGCAAAACATTGTAAGAAAAATACAGTGAAACGAACACGATTATCTTCATGTTCTTGAAGGCATTAGCTTCAGGATCTGCAGCTCCAGTGTTACTAAAGAAAAAACGCATTGCATCAGCATCAAACACAGCTTTATTACAGAAAACCTCTCCACCTCCACAGGCCAGATCTCGCACATAAACAAACAGGTGAAAGACGCGGATGTATTTCACGTTCCCTCAGGTCTCTCTGCCACACTTTTACTTCCTTTTAAACCAGACGAGCTCGCGGCGCCGAAGCACAGTCCACCTTATTAACTCGACTTTGTACAATGACATCCATAACAGGCAGTTCATAACACGACGCTGCTGCTGCTGCTGCTGGAGGGGCCTATAGCCTTATGTTTTATGCATTTGTTCCATGGGCAATGACACACCAGATAATACGCTTTCAAATCAGCTGGATGGTCATGACTTTCTCGATATGCTGTAGGTCTAAAGCACAATGTCAGCAGTAAAAAACAGTGACGGAGGCCATTCATCATGCTGCAGTTTAGCACAGAGCTCATTAAAGATTGATAAATATGGCTGCACAATTAGCTGCAGTCATGTCAAAGTTACTGTGTGAAATGTTGCATGAATGGAATAGATATTATGAGATTATTGAAGTTTGCAAACAGAATTTTTGCAAGAGAAAGACATGCCAAAAAACGAGCAGGTCCAGACATTTTGAAAGTATTTGTCTTTCAGAGTTCAGAAGAGATTTCCCACTGTGGAGAAGAGTGCAGTCTCACAATGAAAACCAATATAATTAAGCCGTCTGACATTCTATGCAGAGTCAATTCAGAGTTATTCTAGGCTTGCACTTTAGTCAGGGTGTTCGTCAGCTCCACAGCTTTGTGTTACTGAACCCATGTACAATATTAATGTTACATTATTACATGAGATATTCATTAGAACAGAATGTGCATGAGTAAAGAGACGTGTTAGTGAGTGTCTAAGCACAACAAGTGTGAAGTGTGTCATCCCCGTTTTAAACTCTCAGTTACAGACTAAAGCCGGCTGCACACTGGAGGAGTTTAGGATCTTCTGTGACGTGCCAAAGAAAAGAAGAGGTCATTTGTCTCACAGTTGCGTCGTGTGGGAGGAAGAACAGAGACGACTCAGACCCAGGGAGCGTCACGTGTTCGAGCGTTTTCTTTCACGTGCGCAATTATACAAGTGAACAATAAACGCAAGGTCGATGAACGTCACAGGAGAACGGAGGGTCATTGAAGGTCAAGAGCTGTTAACACTGAAGCATTGTAGGCGTGAAATGAAAAAGTTTAACCTGTCATGTTCTATAAAGCGGGCTAAAGTCGGTGCTTCTCACATCATTTAAGCAGCAGGCGCGTTGGAGATGACGTGCGTAATGCTTGTAAAAAAGAATCTCGCACTTTGACTAAGAGCACAAAGCGTTTTTACGAAAACTGTTACTCTGGCCACGCCCCCCAAACTCGTAGGGCCACATCGAGCTTAAAATCAGGCCAAAACTCCTGTAGCCGGCTTTAATCCACCCATCTGCACCTCAAACAGGCAAAAGTAGAAGATGCCCGAAGGCCTTTCAAAACAGAACTAAGTAACATTTTTACCTTGCTGAATGTCTTGTAAGTGTTTGTGATGATGGTTACATATGTATTTTGGGGCATGTGAAGCATGTGTTGGCTCTCTTCGCTGCGTCCCACATCGAGTACGGTGGTCCCTCGCTCTATCGCGGTTCACTTTCGCGGCTTCGCTGATTTTTATGCATTTTGCTTTTTTTTTACAGTGCGCGGTCCTATAGACGTGCGCTGTAAAGGTGCTTTTCTCTCAAACGCACTGTTTGGACCGGTAACATCGCAGTATTCACAGGCAACAGCACAGAAGCTCTTTTATAAAACTTTAGACAGTTTGGATCATGCAGGGGAAGCTGACCAGACGCTCGACGTTTCTCCAGGTGAGGATTTGACTCTTTGAGCTCGTAGTTACGATGATAAGTTGTTCACGCTGGAACGTCATTTGTGTAGTTCAGAGATGTGTTTGAGGAGGTGTTGTGACTTCACTAGAGTCCGGATGTGTTTCGTGTCGGCTCTGGATCCGTGTGATCCGTGGCTCTGCGGTCGGCTGCGGAGCGCAGCGGGAGGAGCAACGTGCCAAAAGCAGAGCAGGTGAACCACACAGCACCGTCCCTCTCAAGCGTCACAACGACTCACGCAATAGTATCTCGAGGCGAATCGTGTTCAGTGCATTATTACTGTACAAAAGACACTAAACATCAGAACCAGGCAGGTTATCAACTGAAATTACTGGTAAAAAATGAAGATCACTACTTTGCGGGTTTCGCCTTTCACGGTTGTTTTTGGAACGTAACCCCGCGATAAATGAGGACCACTGTACAGCAAATCCAACTTGTCTGAGAAACCCTGGCTCTTCTGTTTTTATTTAGCAGTATAAAATGTGCTAACACGTGTTTTTGCTGCCTTATTTCAATCCTAAAGCTGCGCAAAAATAAGAAATAAATATATAATGTTATTTTGTAGGCTAGTTTTATTACACAAGAGAGGTGTAGGGGGAGCACTACTGCTGAAGTTGCTTAGTTCTGCTTTAAGAGACGCCCAGTATAGGCTTGAACAGAAGTTGATTGACAGCACAAAATATGGACAGCGAGCTTTGCGAGTGACGTGAGTTTTGTGTCGGAGTGGTCCTGACGTGTAGTGAGGTTTACAGCTGCTGAGGCTGTACAACACAACAAGTTTAGTTGCTTACTTGCACTTCAAGATTCCTTTTTATTAACGTTGCAGACACATGTATGAAACCTTTACTTCACATAAGCACATGAGCTCATGTAAGTATTTTCTAAAACTGAAAACTAGAAAGAACAAACACTGACACAAAGTTTAAACCTGTGACTCTTTGAACCTCTCGCCAACTGTGTTACAGACTTTCGTAAGAATTGTGCTTGCATGGATTGTGCATCAATAGGGATTTTCGCAGTATGCTTGTACAATATGTAACTCTTTTGCCCAATCAGATCTCACTTAAATGTGCAAGTAAACCACATCATTTGTCCTTTTGTGTGTCAAACAAGAACATATACAGAGTTCTCAACTGGGGTTGGTTCTGGACAAACACGGCTTCTTTTCTGTTTACTGATTGGTCGATTATACCTCTGTTTTTACGATACTTGAACCTGAAGTTAAATGATCACTAAATGGCAGCAGCCTGACGAAGCTTGTGGCACTCCGGCCTAATATTTTCAAGAACATACTGTAAGAGTGACAGCTAAACTAACTGGACTTTTTGCTTTAACACCGCCTTTGTCCACATTTTTACGACTGATTGATTTCGAGACCTGGAGAAATCTACAGGAGTGGGAATTAACCTTTCGATGACCCGCCCCAAAACGGCTATTGTCCAATCAAATATTGTAGCAACCGTTGCTATGTAAATAGCGCCTGTCAGAGCTTCAAGCAAGATGGTGAAGCGATGCGCCTACGGTTTATGTAAATCAACCGCAGATACCCCGAAATATTAACCAGAGGAGTTGTGTCCTTTCATTTCCAAAGACTAAAACAACTGGGCAGTGTCTACAATGGATTGAAAAGGGCGGGCTGCTCGGGGCGGCTCCTCTACCAGCGAAATATATCGAACATGTGGAGCAAATGTCTGCTCAAAGGTAAAACTAATTTTAAATATAGCTATAGACTTACTGTGTTGTTAGATCTAGCAACACAGTCTCACTAGATGACGTACTTTTACCACGACACAAAAACAGCGTATTCTGACCACGACTTCACAGCTATTTTTAGTACTTATGTTACGCCGTCATTTAGCACGATATGAAAAAGAGTAAAAATGACACAGATTTCACGGCGTTAAAATAGGACGAGTTTTGGTTGCAGCCACGTGGGGACGTTTTCTTCAGGTGAAACGGGTAAGTTAGGCATAAAGTTACTAAAATGGTTAACATTAGGGTTGGGGCTTGGGCAGGTTAAGATTAGAATCAGGATTTCATAATATTCATGAATAAGAACACGTCTTAACAACCACCATTGAAATGAACGGGGACTGTGACGCGTACTATAATTACACAAAACAGCTGTGAAGTCGTGCTAATCATACGTAATTTGCATGTTGTGTAATGTCGTGGTAAATGTACTCTTTCTTGTGAGACTGGGCTGGATCTAGAGGCAAAAACACAAAATAGAGCGAAGTTATACGACGACGAGGATATAATTGGCAAAAGTTACACTCTAAGCTGCTAAGTTTAGTGAGCCTCTTAGCTTTAGCAAGCACTAAACTCGTAAATGAACAATATTCCTGCAACAGAGAAAAAATAGACCCTAAAATATGAAAGTGAACTTACCCGGCAGTGCAAGAGCAGGACAAGGCTGTGCTTGTTGCATTTGAGGTAACGTTAAAAATCATGGGTTTCTCTGATTTAGCTTGAGACCAGTAGCATTAGCCTCCATTGCGTTAAAAAAGTCACTAACATGAACAGGTGTACTTCTTTCTGTCATTGAAATCTACGGCACGCTATCATATTTGACAGGCGTAGCAACAGTAACTAAGGGGGGCGGGGCAATTTACACAAGGTCTCGAGGTAAAACTTATTCCGTGCGAAGATCTCCACCGTTGTGTCTTTGACCTGATCGCACCCGCACTCTCTGCGTCCTCACCTGCACATCTCCACCTGCTCTGCTAATTGTTTATCGGTCTCATTAGCGCTGGTTTGTGACGGTTTAAATCCTGTATTGATAAATGATCAGAAGGACAGCGGCACACAAACAGCAGCTGCTTCTTCTCAGAGTCAGGTATAGACTTCTGAAACGACACGACGACCACAGAGAATGAGAGTGGTGTGTTTACTGCTTCATCTGAACGACTGCAGGTGAACCAAGCAGGCAAATGAGACTTCTGATGTGGGATTGATCTAATGTCTGTTCAGTTCTGAAAGAGTGAACATGACAATTTGTTGAACTAAAAACAAAAACAAATGATTGAAATCAAAGTGAACTGGGAATCACAAACTGGTAACACTGTAAAACTTAAAAGAGCAGTTTCACAAAATGTCTGCTTTAAAGCTTTATGTCATTTAACTCGTGTATGAGCTGTTTGTTATTCTCTCTCTTTTCTCTTTTTTGCTCACACACTCTGAACATCTCTCTCCTTTTGCTTTTTCTCTCTTTCCTTGCTTTCTCTTCTCGCTCGTTCTGTCTCTCTCCCTCTCTTTTATGCTCATTCTCCCTCTTTCTACCCAATCTTTCTCTTCTCTCACTATTTTGCTCTTTATCTCCCTCTCTCCTCTTTTTCTCTCTTCCTTCTCTCTCTACCTGTCTAAATAGCTCTTTCTACTCTATCTATCTCTCTCTCTCTCTCTCTCTCTCTCTCTATCTATCTATCTTTCTCTTATGCTTTCTTTCTCTTTCTCCCCTCTCTCTTACCCTCCCTCAATCCTCTCTCTCTCTTTCATCCTCTATCTCTCTCTTCCTCCTCTCTTTCCCTGTATATATCTCTTTCTCCTCTTTTGATCTATCGTTCTTTCTTTCCACTCTCTCCCTCTATCTCTCTCTTCTTCCTCTCTCTCCCTGTCTGTCTTTCTTTCTTTCTCTCTTCTTTTTCTTTAGTTTTCTTTCTTCCTCTCTCTCTGTTTCCCCCTTCTCTCCCTTTCTTTGTCTTTCTCTCTATTCCCCTCTCCTCTCTCTCCCTCTCTCTTCTCTTTCTCTTCCTCTATCTCTTTCCTCCCCTTAACATGTATATCTTTTTTCTCCTCTCTCCATCTTTCTTTCTTTCTCCCCCCTCTTTCTATCTGTCTATTTCTCTTCTCTCTACCCCCCTCTCTTTCTCGCTCTCCCTCTCTCTTCCTTCTCTCTCTCCCCCTCAATTTCTTTGCTCTCTCTTTCTCTCCTCCTTTTCTTTCTTTCTCTCTCTCCTCCTCCCTCTTTCCCCTTCTTCCGGTCTCTCTTCCTCTATCTTTCTTTTCCCCCTCTCCGTTTTCTTTCTTTCTCTTTCTTTCTTTTTTCTTTCTTCCCCTTTCTCTCCCTTCCCCTGCCCCTTAAAATGTGAAAATCTCAGACTCACATTATCAAGTTATATCAACACAAAGACTTAAGTTAACTTTTTACAGTGAAGCTGTTTTACATGAATTTCATGTTTGACACTAAACAAAATGTACATTCATCATCAGCATACTGTACGTCAGTTTATCACTAAAATTGTGACTAAAATTGTCAAGAAAACTGCTCAAGTTGGTCTTTCGTGTTGAACTAATCCCTGACACTTATGTAGAGCGTCTGTATTGAAGAGCTCTGGTGAATAAAAGTCTTTGAGGGGTTAGTGATTGCATTAGCGCGCCTGCCTCGTCTGTTTTTCTTCCATCTTTCTTCACCGCTCATTGTAATAAAGACTAAATGTGTGAAAACCGCTGACGTGGATCTTCTTTTCTCTAACTTTTGGGTTTCTTCGGCTCTGTAATTGTTTATGAAGCTTCCCCGCCGCCGCGCTGACGACTCGCATTAGCCCAGAGTCAGGAGTTCAGGATGAGTTCACAGCGAGAGGTAAAACTAAAGCAGAAAGCGGGTAAAGACAGAGGAAGTGTTGTGGACTGATCGATTGTGTTCTGCTGAAATGGACAGCGGCTGACTGCACCAGATCCACTCTTTACCTCAGGCTACTTCTGCCCACCACAAGTCACATCAGCTCAGACATGGACAGACAAACTCCTCTGCACTTTTGCTCAACTTTTAGCTTCTTTTTGTCTGTTCTGTTGGAAATTTTAAACATTAAACGAGATATGTACTAGTGTAGGTCATATTATACAAATTTATTTTTATTTTCCTTTATTGTAGTTTTAGGTGAAAGAATATGAGAAACTACAAAAATAAGAAGATAAAAAAACCAACACGAGGTTTACATGATTAAAACATCAAGGTCGCGTGTCTTTTTCATCTTTAAAACAACAAAAGCTACATTACAGATGAAAAGGCAGCACAGCAGTTTACTCTCTGATACAGATTATATAGAGGAAGTTTAGTTTTTCTCATCGAGATTAGCTGCATGTGCCGTTCTCCTCAGAGTCTTATAGGGCTTTTCCATTAGTACCTGCTTGGCACTACTCTACTCGACTCGACTCTACGCGCCTCTACCCGGCTTAGCCCCGCTCAGAGGGAGAGCATTTCCATTACAAGAGAGGCCGAGTGGGGCTGTTGTGAAGCTGGGCGGTACAATTGCCAACACTGTCACTCCCCAAATGGGGACATGATGGAAGCTCATAGAAAACAACGAGCGTTTCAATGCGCATCGGCTTTATTAAAGATAATCAGACCGTTCGTTCTCCAGCGTTTCATAAGCGTAATATAAAACAAATATCCACCGCCGCATTGGCCAGTAGAGTGAAGCTTTTCATGTCAACACGTTCACGGACTCACCTCTTCTTCACGTCCGCCCGACACGTCTGTCTAAAGTCCCGCTCTGGTCCCGATGTACAATCACAAAGTCAGCTGTCCCATCTTCCTCCTCCGTCTCTCTGTCCTGACGAAGCTGCATTATAATGTCTTGCTTCAAAATGTGTGTATCGGACGTCTATCACCGTTTACTGTGAGAAGCAGGACACCGCAGCAGCACAGGTAACCTGCATGTGCCTACGTACAAGCCCGTGTGGCCTACGCACACACTCATCGAACTACTGTCTTATGTATTTAGCGTATAGGGACAAGGAACTCGTTTTTTTATGTCACTGATCTGTTTTTTGCTACAGAGAGTACGAAATGTAGAAGCATTACGGTGCTATCGGCAGCTAGCTTAGCGGCGACTCACGTTAGCGTACAGTAACAACAACAAATCAGCGGCACTTGTGTGACGCAACAGGCGACGTGCGTCTGACGTCAGGTTTAGTATCTGCTCGGCTCGACTTGGCCCTGGGGTAAAGCAGGTACTAAAAAGTACCTGGTCGGCGCGATCAGCCCCAAATGGAAAAGCTCCGCACCAGGGCTAAGTCACGCCGAGTAGAGTAGAGTAGGGCCAAGCAGGTACTAATGGAAAAGCCCTATTAGTCCGATCATCTTTTCTTAATTTCGAAGATCAAATATCTGCTCTAAACTTACTCAACAATGTTTTTAATTCAAGATGTTTTGCCTGTAATCCGTCTAGAAAGAAAGCTGGCCTCCAGGAGCAGCTGATCACATAAACACAGCCCACTGTACTGGGTAAATGAAAACAAAGCGCATATCTATTTTCAGTCATGCGACTCACACAATTGCAACATCTCCTGCTGAATTGGTGAAACATGAAATCATGTACTTGACTGTATGAGCACGAGTCAGCTCAAGCATCAGAGAGCACGACATTGCTGCATAGAATAAAAAGTCAATAACTGCGTTTCCACCCCCTTGTTTTTAATGCGCATTAAGAAGTATCGAATAAGTCCAGGGAGGTGGAAATGGCAAATATCGCATTTAGAATCCCTAATGCGCATAAAAGTTTATACGCTCTCTAGAGGTGGATTTTCTTTTATGCGCATAATGGATTAAGCGAATTTTGAAAGCTGGAAACGCAGTTATTCGCATTAACTCATGAAGCAAATTAAAACCCACGGGACCCCCGGGTTACGTACCTGCTGCAGCGGTTCTGGAGGAGGGACTTAGGTGATAAACAAAGGCAAAATAATCCATACAGACTGAGTTGTTTTGTCCAAAATACTTCAGACACGCAGCACCGTTACACCACAAAAACAAAACATGTTTGCTGAGGTCAGTCGATCAAAACTAACCCGGAGAAACACAGCGCTGTTTGATAAAAAAAAACTCCGTGAAAGTTTATGTTTGTCCAACACTGCGGTGATTCAGAGCTCGTCCTTTCCACGGCGGAGGATTTGTGTTAAAAACAAACACAGCAGCCTTTTATTTTGGCTCTAAACAGATCCATCGCATTAATAAAGTGATAACCGGGTAAGTTTGCAGAAGACGGAGCAGTCTGCCGCTAACAACTTAGTATTGAAGAATCTGCGGCTGTGAAAAAGAGTGAAACCAAACAGACTGTGCACGTAGCGCCCTCTGCAGGATCAGCGGTGTTATGACAGCTCATGTTGCCATAACAACACCTAGATATGCGCTTTGATGGAAACGGAGATTAATTCGCCTTTTTATTCGCTTTACTAATGCGAATTTAGACAATATGCACATTTTATAAGGGTGGAAACGCAGTTAATGACTGACACTTTCATCATTGGCAGGGAAAGAGTTAAGGATCTGGAACCCTCCCACCTTCCTCTCCACAATTGGCTTGTCCTTGTCCTGCTAAATGAGTCATTTCCCTCTGCTAATGGACTCTGGCTCTACAGACTTAAAGTGCGTATGACAGGTTTCTGCGATTTTTCAATGTGTTGAAAATAACAGTAGAGCAGAGCTCTAAACTAATGCCATCACACTGGGGAGATGTGGACACATACAACGTTCTCATAAGAAACTACTATACTACTACAATACTACAACTACTACAATAACATGCATGGTAGGGTAATATCCTCCAGCTACGGTAGTCCTGACCAAGCCTAGCAAGTACATCTGGAGATGGGTCCCCGAGCGCTGCACTGCGGCGATCACTGCTCCTGAAGAGATGCCCCAGAGGCATTGAAGGATGAGTCAAATGCAGAGGACAAATTTCCCTACGGGGACAATAAAGTATACCTTACCTTACCTTACCTTACTATATATGAGCCTGTAAACTTAAATTTAACACAATTAGTGTGTTTTATGTCATCAGTAAAGTAATTATTTTACCTTAGAGGAGCTTTGGCCTATTTTAATACATAGTTGTTATAGGCAACGCCCTAGTGCGATGTCTTCATTTATGAACAGGAAGTACATTTTTTTGTTTTTATGTTTAGTATTGACCAATGACTGTTTCATTGTTTTATTTTCTAACTTTTCAGTTTGCTAAATCAGTTAATCTTGTGAAGCCCTCAGAGACTAAATAAACTAATTTGATTCAACTTCATTGTGACCAGTTTACTACTACCTTTTTCTTGAAGGTATTAGTAGTAAACAGACTGGTCTTGAAGTCTGGTGATGAATTAAAGACTTAAAAAGACTCATAAAGTTTGAGAGAATTTAAACAAGACTAATCAAATAGGTGTGGATTAGGCAAAACACAAAAAAGTATGTTTTTGATGTGGGAACATTGTAATGGGTAAAACAGACGCATGCCAAAGGTTTTGTACAAAAGAAAATGACAAAAGCAGAACAAAATGTGCCTGATTCCCGCTGAAAGTGCAGTGATTACAGAACTGAACCTGTGACGAGCTGCAGGACAAAGACTCTAATGACACAGGCCGTCCTCATCAGGCTGTGTTTATGAGCGTTTTCTCTGGTGAAGCGATCAGGTTTGGCTGTCAGGGTGGATTATTACTGTATCTAAGTCGTGGTGGAGTAAAGCTTTGAAGGAGAGAGATACAGCAAAGATGAATAAAGTTTGTTTAATGCTATGATTGCAGTTGTGTATTGAGGTTATTTTTCGTCAATAATGTCAGAGTGAAACATCACACTTTCACAATGCTAATTGAAATCCAAATATTTACTTACAAACCTGCTTGACCATCTTTTACACCATCCAGATTAGCTCAGAACAAAATATTTCTGCATTAAAGTTTCTCCAAAGGTGAATTCACACACACACGACCTCCCAAGCTGTTTGTGCAAATGTGGACACAAGCCTTGTCTGAGACAAATCCTTGAAATCTGCTGCAGGACGTGTCAGCACAGCAGCAAAGACACAAGATACAAAGACAACAAGACAAGAGAACTACTGAACAAAGTGTTTAGTAAGTTCATATTTCAGTCATTAGTGAATGTAGTTTTGACGATTACTGCTGAAAATAGTAGAAAGGCTTCAAAGTTTACATCTGGACAGCCTTTTCAAAGATCAAGACATTGTGACTCTCATTCGACAGTCATTTTTAATCTGATGGAAGTGAACCTGGCTGTATCTCAACACATCACATCTCAGAAGAAAACATAGATATACAACGAAATGTCAAAAATGTACATTAAGTAAGTTTTCGTCCTTTTTACATCAATATGTTACAAAAGCCAAAATAAAATAAGCACAAGTTTTGGTTGAAGTCACATGGCGACAATTTCTTTGGGGTTTCTTTTGGGTAAGTTTAGGCTTCAAGTTACTAAAATTACATTGTCCTCAAATTTTTGCTTGGTCTTTCAACACAGTCTCACAAGAAAGCGTACATTTACAACGACACAAAAACAGCGTTATATGGCCACAATTTCACGCCTTTTTTGCATATTTAGTATGTTACGCTGTAATTTACACGATATGAAAAGCTAAAAATGACACGAGCTTTGGTTGCAGCACATGGGAACATTTTCTTTAGGTGAAACAGGTAAATTTAGGCATCAGGCATAAAATGGGTAAGTTTAGGCCTCGCTTGGGCAGGTAGAAAATCGTGTCTGTAATACATAATACAGAGGACAAGAACCCAAAACGGACTTAAGGACCTTGTTTTCAACTCAGGCTAAAGCTAAACACATTAACATTTCTGTAATGCGTGGTACAGCAGACCTGGGGAGGCGAGCTCTCATGTGGTGCTTTTGGAAGTGAGGTATTCCAACAGCACAACTCGTCTACAACAAATCAAAAAAACACTTTTATTGGCACTTGTTTTAAAACCAGTATTGAGGCGACAGGTTTAAAAACAACAAAGTTCTTATAACTTCTCTGTGACAGTCTTGACATAAAGGGAACATAAAAACATAAATCCATCAAGCACAAATTTCAAAGCAGGGAGAAGGAATGACTTGAAAGAGGTGTAAAAGAAGCCACTGTTTTGATTCTGTTGTAGAACTCAAAATACTCAACAATTATTCATCAGTTTCTTCATAATTTGCAACTTAACTGCTTTAAAACGACACCTACGTACACCAAGCTAAGTCAAAAACGGGAAAACTTAACCCGACACAATCACTTCCATTTCATCTTCTCCACATTTGTTCTCCTCTTTATGATTCTGCGGCGAGACCTTCGATTAAACAGCAGTGCGACGTGTAAATATTTCCTCTGTTATATCCAAACAGCTCGGAGCTCGTAGCACCGCCACCTATTGTTAGCCGCAGCTCCCCACGTAGCCTCATTATGGAAGCGCGCAGCATGCTAATCCTCTCATTAGGGACAATGTATTTTATTAGTCATCCTGCTAGCGCCGCGTTGGGGAAGTTAGCTCACTCTCTGTCAGATGTGATTAGCTTCTACGGCTATAACATCATTTCACAGCACAACACGCTCATTACGGCTTTCAATCCGCTAAACGAATGGCTAAAGTTAAATTGAAATGTCTTTTATTATTATTATTACATCTTGAGATCTTGCGTTTGTGTCTGCTCTGACCTTTTTGGTTTGAATTGGAGGAGAAAAAGTAGGCTTAATTGTGCCCAAAGCGAATACTAAGTTTGAGGCAGATGCATTAGAACTCGAGCAGGAAGAAGAGTTTAAGTCAGACCAGAGATCTATTCACCAGAGACGTAAGGATGTAAGTCTCGGGGCTTCTTCTAACACAGATGGATTAAAGTTGGTCAGAAAGCATAAGAAATAGTGGAGTTTAGAGTTGTAACTGTTTTCTCTTTCTCTGTCGCTATTGCAACAAAGTCTCAGAGAAATTCTATGATATTATTTTCTCAGCGTGTTATAAATAGGTGTTTAGGTTGAAGCCACATGGAGTTTTCTAAGGGTTTAGCGGCAAAGTTTTGGTCCGAAGTGACAAAAAATGGGTAAGTTTAGGTCTGAGGCTTGGAGTAGGTTAAGATTAAGACTAGGGTTTTGTTAATATTCATAAATATTAACACATCTTTACTTCCACAATGCAAACTAACAGAGGCACCAACACGTATTACAGACTCACAAAAAAAAGGAGAAATTATGTGATATAGATGCGCATTTAATTTTTTTCCACTTTGTATGAAATAAAATAGCATAATATCAGGAGAAGAAAGTGATAGATGGTCATCAAAAACCCTCCAGAGGTTTGAAAGTGGTGACCTCCACAAATGCAGAGGCTCAATACAATACAAATACAATCAATAAGATTTTAATTATTCCTCTGTAGTAGTATAATACACACAATAATACAAGAATAGCCACGATGTTTGAGGAAACAAAGCGTGAACTTGAGCCAGACCTGAATGAATGTGCTTTATTGTGCTGTGTTAACAACTAAATATGGACATTAAATATGACTGTTCACTGTTTGAATGTTGACAAAAACACTTGTTCTGAGCTCTAACAGTGGCCTTGCTCTAAATGTCATGTATTATGGTTTATTTTGTGTCTTAAGACAAAAAAATAATATAGATAAACTAACAAAATTGAACAAAATCGAAAACTGAAACAAATTGTGACTTAAGTGAATCGTCCCATCCCTACTTGCAACTGAACCTCCAATGTCAGAAAATCCTACCTCACCTACCGCCTATCCCCGCCCACATGTCTGTATTTACTTGTGATTATTAAAAAAATCTGATTCTGAGTAAAGTAGGGTTCAAAATTGTCAAGTAACTTCCCAACAACAAAAAATTGTAATTTAACATCTGTGGCTTATTAAAGTTAATATTTTACAATAAAGAGGCGAGGCTTATCAGTTCTCCAGTTTTACAGGAAGTCAATGGACCTGTTTTGATTTCCAAGCCATTTTAGATAAATTTTGTGTTTTACAATGAACAAAATGTGAATTACTGACATACTTATGCGATAGTCTCTTCCAAAATGTTTGGAAAAATTATAAAAGTTCTCCTTTAATGACCTTTGTGAATCCTGAAAAAAGAAGCAATTTTTGTTGTTTGCAGATGTTAATATTGTTCTTCCTGCAAGTAACCTTACAGCATTTAACAGACATTTGCGTAACTTGAGTTCTACAAGAGAATCCTCCACATATGTCGTCAAAAAGCACCAAAATGCAAAGACAATCTACCCACAAAGTGTTACAAGATATTATCATTTGTCATATCATAACATCTGAGTCATTTATGTGGATTAAAGACAATTATAAAATCACCGATACAAGGTGAAAACAAGACAATGTTTAGTGAAATCTTAAATATAATCATGTTCAATTTTAGCTTAACCTGTCACTTTAAACAGTAGAGAAAGACACAATGATAGCTCTATAAAATCAGACTTTATGATCAGGCAGAGCATTCTCTCCTTCTCCAAATGTGAGACAAACTAATTGGAGAAACCTTGGCCAAAACGCTGCGCCGCAATCAGGGAGAAAACGATCGCTATTCTCCCGCCAAAAAAAAAAACCCTCCGACAATTCTCCGGCGTGAGAGAAGATTCCCGGGACCAGAGCCGTTTTTACAGCCAGACTTCCATCAGTGCAAAGTGGACACATAATATGCCTTGTTCAGCAGCTTATCCGAGAAAAATGCAGAGTGATTTTGGGCGAGTTTGGAGTTGAAAAGAGGAACGTGGAGCTGCAGGTTTGAGCGGTTCTGGTTAGATGAGTCTGTTATGATAAATGGCAGTGGGAATGAAACCTGTCACTGGTGAAATTGAAAAGGTACATCTTAAGCTCACGTCGCTACGCTCCCAATTGTCAAGGATTTTGAAGTAAGAATGGGCTGATTTATTTTTCCTTTGTGTGGGTAAAGACAGAGAGGCAGAAGAGCGAGCAAGACATGGAGATATGAAGATAGAAAACTTTACATAGCGAGCATACTTTTGATCAAATTAAATCCAACTAGTGTAGATTTTTGTCATGTGATCGCGGTATCTGCTAACATTGGAAAAAATGTTGGATTATTGGTGTTTTTTTAGAGGAAGTTCTGTAGTCCCTGTGATATGTTTTTCCTCAAAGCATCACACTTTGTTTTCCCACCAACTGCTACAAGGTCCTGACCAAGTAAAGCAAAACATCATGATCCTTGATGGTCCCTGAACACTGTCCTGACTATGTCCCACCAGCACTATTCACCTTACGCCGAGCTCACACTGCCTCCAGATCCAGATCTGGATCCGTCCGGGTCCGGTGGTCACTCACACTGCAACCAGAATATGCATGCGTATGTACGAACTCCGCTGGCCTTGCGATACTACGAGTTCACGGGGATTCACGCTCAACTTGGGAGTTTCGGAGAGTTAATGCATTACTGTGTAGGTAAACAAGGAACACTTGGGCAGTTTTGGGCTTATTTCTTCATTTTCTGTTAGATTTTTCGCCGCACAATGGGTAAGTATGCGACGTTTATTTAAATCCTGTGTGCTCAATTGTTGTGTATATGGTGAGCATTTTGACCAATTTGTTTCAGTAGTAGAAACGTAATGATTTTATTTTGAAAACCACTGGATTCACTTCAACTGGTTTCCTGTTTGTTGTGTCTTGTTTTCACAATTTCACCAAAAAGGGCTCCGATGTGCTCCGGCAGTCCGGAAAAAGTTCCTTGAAACGGAGACAGTCCGGACGACCGGCGCAGAGCTGCGCGTCTTATCGGACTGGACGGATCGCTGCGTGAGAGCTTCTCATTACTTTTCAAGAAACAGAAAGACTGGATGCAGTGTGAGCCCGGCGTTATTCCACAACGCTAATTTTTCTTGGCAGCACACTATCTACTTAGCTCTGTAAAGGTAGCTAACATGATAGCATGTCTTTCTCTGATCCCAAATAGATAAATCTGTTAAAAAGTAAATCCAAAAACTGAATTCTACAAGACCTAAGCTTTCAAACAAGGCACAACATGTGCATGTTCTGTATTTGAGCATTACAATGTTTGATGTTTGATTGTGGCTAATGTAGCTTCTGCTAAACACACAAATGATGATGACGATGATGATCATGATCATGATAGTGAAGATGGTTTATTTGTACAGCCCATTTACACAGACAGATGTCTTCCAAAGTGCTTCACACAGCGGCCTCTCCTCCTCTAGTCACAAATCTTTCCCTGACGCCGACGCGAAAAACCTGGTCCACGCAAACGCCACTTGAGGGGGCGTGTCTGCAAAAATTAGTTCCGCTGCTTGGACCCTCGCGGTCTCCGGGGATGTGTCAAGTATAAACTAAGCTTCAATTGGGTCAAACAGAGAACACATTTTCCTCCTGAGAGATTAAAAAAGTGGTCATCATAATTTAGGTTTTGAATTTTTCATGTCAACCTTTTCCATGGAAACAGGCAAGAGAAAGCTTCTCTTGGACATAAAGAGTCAATTTTAAAGACTCGCTTGCTCAGACAAAAGACACACATTGTAATGTTTTAGTGTCAAACTGGCAGCCCACCAGATAACGCCGCCCCTGGGATGATTTCTGATTATTATTGACAATGCGTCACTGATAAAAGTGCGTAACAATAAAAGAATGAGACAGCTCTAAGAATCACTTTTAAACATTTAACAAAGAAACAATCACGAGATAAGAAAATTATAAGAGCAGAAACATCAGACGAAAACAACAACAAAAACAAAAACACTTAGACTTCCTGATAAAGTGAAACTCTAAAATGCACTGGTATATGGTAAACAATTTGTTCAAAATTGTCTGGAAAGAACAGTTTGTTCAACAGACTGCAATATAATGTAATACAATAGAAATGCAAATATTTTAGTAAGCTTTATATTGTCTAATTGCAGAGCTGGCAAGTAACTAAGTATTTTTTACTCAAGTACTGTACTTAAGTAGTTTTCTAGAGTAGGCTAACTGTACTTTACTTGAGTATTACAAAATCTGGTGACTTTTTACTTTTACTTCTTACATTTTTCAGGCAGTATCTGTACTTTCTACTGCCTACTTTTTCAAACCAGGTGAGTTACTACTCTTAAGCCCACAAACCGTTTTTTTTTTTTTTTTAAACCAGTGCAGATTTGCTGCTGCTCTGTAACACAACTTTGTGAACAAATTAACAACTGAAAAAGACAGAAAACTTACAAAAAAATTCTAGCAATTACATACTTATCTCATGGTTTATGATTTATGCAAAAATTGTTTTTATATGGGTTAAAATGGCTTACAACCTGGATTTTAATTTAGATTTTTGTGTGTTTTTTTTCTGGTTAAGCTGGGTTTACTTGATGTATCTAGATGACATGACTTGTTTTTTCAATCTTGTTTCAATAAATTTGTTCTTATGTCAAGCCAATGAATATTTGCCAATGAAGTCAAGCTCAAATATCTTGAAAAGAGTCAGAAATGTCTTGAAACAAGTAAGACATTCTCCTGCTGCCAAACTTCTAGTTTTAACTGACACTAGATAAAACCTTTGGGCAGTGTGATACTTAAATTTTTTTTTTACTTCACGTTTACTTTTATACTTTTACTCAAGTAAATACATTTCAGTAGGACTTTGACTTTTGCCAGAGTCGTTTAACTGTACTTTTACTTGAGTAGTGAACTTCAGTAGTTTTGCCATTTCTGTCTGAATATAAAACTGATGGACCTATATTTTTAAATGCAATCCTCGACCAACAGTGACCCTGATTGAGTTTGACATTCCTGTTTTAGTCCAACAAAGACAACCAAGAAAAAACACAATCTGTTGAACAAATCTACTTTTTGGCAAAGATTTGAGTTGAGTTAACTTTGTAGAATGTGATTTATTTTGACTTTAATTCAGTCTGAACACAAAATATGCGCACCGGCTTGAAGTTTGGTCCCAGGACAACGACTGTGTTCCTCATTCGTAAAACCAGAAGCTTCCATCGTTTCACATTCACAACATTGCCCTGACCTTGCCAAACTTCCATGAACCTCGCAGGACCTGTCAGCCTGAATAAACAAAGCTCCACGGGACCGACCGAACAGGATCTCTACCCCACCGACCGGGCCTCGTCTCAGGGCAGAGCTGAGGCTGAGCGGCCCCTCTCTGACGCCCCCTGTGGGACAAGGACGGACGCGGCGCTGCAGGGCTCGAGATGTGGACGGATTCACAAAGACACTGTTAAATATTTATCGCACAACAACATCAAATGGTGAAGAAAGACAGAGATTCTTTCAGATCCTTGTGTGTTTGTAATGAGAGGTTTGTAAAGGACGCAGGCAAAAAGGACTGGTTTGAGCTTTTTACTATTTACTAACAATATTTCGTCATAAAAACACACCTGGAGATGTAGTGAGCTGCATAAAAACTTGCGTAGAAAATATTCCACATTTCCCAGGCTTATTGAAGCAGAAGTTGAGCTTTGAAAATCTCCTGGAGGGTTTGTGCACTCTGAGCATTTCTATCGTCAAATCATGTTTATAAAATGTGTGTGCTTATCACAGACATGTGGACTTCCAAGTCGCAGCTTAGACTCGAATCAGATAATCAGATTATCAATTAAAAAAATAAAAATAATTATGAATAAATGGGTGGAAAAAAACATACATAACTTAAATATCCGTTTCTGTCATAGACCTTTTATTCTGTGCGGTGATGTCAGGCTCTTTATGCACATTTTATATGAATGGGTCTTTTTCGTGTCTTCAGATGGTGGACACTGTTTATCATGCAGCCCTGAGGTTCATTACTAATTGTAAATCTATGACACATTACTGTGACTTGTATTTAAGAGAGAGGTGGCCTTCCCTGGCCACTAGGAGGCAGGGACACTTTAAGTGTTGAATCCTATTCCATTTCCATGATCATCTGTTGCTGTCTGTACCTTTTGCCCGCACAGAGGTGGGAAAGAAAGCCTTTGCCCGCGCAGGTCCTTTTACTTGGAATATGTTGCAGAAAGACTGGAAACTGACAGAGTTCTTGTCCTTAAACGTGTTTAAGACCAAATTGAAAGGATTAGAGACTGCTTCAATAGTCTGTAACTGTTTTCTTAACCTGTGTAATTTGAATGTCTATGTATGTATGTATTTATTTATTTTTTAATGTATTGGATTTTGCTGCCACTTGGCCAGGACACCCTTGAAAAAGAGGTTTTTAATCTCAGTGGGACTTTCCTGGTTAAATAAAAAAAATAAAAACAATGTGCTGCCTTTACTTGCAGTCAAAAACATGATGCGGTTTCATAGATTCACCAGCAGAGGGGGATGTAGTGTGAGTACATAGACCCAGAAGAAGTCACATGATCAGAAAATGTGTTCTTTCAAAGTTTCAGGATCAGAGGCAAAAGCCCAGTTTATCAGTCAAACCAAAATCAAACTCATATTTATAAATTAAAGAATTAACATTGTAATACATTTATAGGCTGTTTTATGCTGTCTAGACTAAACCTTTTGCGCTAAAACTGTGACCAAAACGTGTTCCTAACAGGTGAAGTGGTTTTAATCTGACTGACAGCTCAGTACTGTCACATTACTGTACGTTTGCTCAGAACATTTGGTCCTGTGTCGTTCCGGTGCTTTTTACTGTGGATCAGACAGATGTGTCCCAGTGTGAGGTTCATGTTTAATTCACATTCAGAAAACTGTATCTGAGTCACCACAAACGCTCTCACACCACGAGGAAGACGACGACGATGACACATTTGGACCAAAATAACCCAGAGTGTATTCAGACGAGCCGTGGATGGAGATGGAGAAACTACATCAGAGCAATACCTCCAGTAAAAACCTCAAAACATCTTCTTTTTATCAATGCAACAAACCAACAAGAACTGAGTCAATTTTCGGTCAAATGCGTTACAGATAGGGCTGGGTATGTGTTCGATATCAGTATTTTAACAGTACTTGCTGGTTCCTAGAGGTTTTTTATTGTTAATGGTCCAAAACTAAATATCCTTTAATTCCAAAAAGTTCCTTCCAATGTTCAGTCAACTTAAAACATGCACCCAAATGAATCAATTGTTCCTCACATGGACTAGGTTTCACTTTCAACAAATGGCACAATGCGTCAAGAAGGGGTGAACCTTAGGCTGCATTCACAATACAAACCGAACCGGACTCGGCTTGATTTAAGTTGCAACATGTCTCTTTCTCTACACTGGCCTGATTCTGTTCACAACACACTTTTTGCCAATCGAACCAGCGCAGTAGAGACACATCTGCCTTTGGCCTGTAGAGGCGCTGTGGGACATAAACATGTTACGCAACCAGGAAAGAAGACACTGGCTTTTCTGCTTCATCAGCGACTACGGCTACATTAGAAACAAACACACTGCTGGAATTTATATTTGTGTTTTTATTGGTGTATCCCACAACTTCTCTCACATTAACAAGCCCTGGAGAGACAGACCGATGTATCGGCCGACCAATATTTGGGATTTTTTATTATAATTTTTTTTTTTTCATATCGGCCATTGGCGTTATTTTGACTAATATTTCATCTGGCAGTTGTTTAAACAGTCATCAGCATGGTAGAGCTGCACACAGTGATCAGCTGAGTTCCAAGCTATACTTTTGGAAAGAAATTATGCGTTTTTTTCTATATATCTCCATTTTGCTGTGTTTGGAAGGAGCACTTTCTTAAATCACTCTTTAAAATGTTCTGTAATGTGCATAAACTTCTTGTTTTCATTAAACAGTTAGACAAAAGAATGGTTTAGAATGATTTTTTTTCTTTTTTCGATAGACTCTCATCTCAGCTATGTCTTTTAAAAACTAAAATATGAAAATCGGCCTAAGAAATTGGCATTGATATTGGCATCGGCCCAAGAAAAACCCATATCGGTCGTGTGAGTGAAAGATGAAGTACTGGAACAAAAACGTCATGTGCTTTCAGTTCAGAAGACGAGAGAGGAGAACTGGGCATTTCGTTCTAAATGCCCAGAGTAAAACGTAACAATAAGTTAATCTATTTGAGAATATCTGGCTTGTTTTGTTTTGGTCGGTTTTGTTCTCGGTCCGTTTGTGTTCACAATACAAACAAACCACTCCAGGGCTGTGAACCTTTGGACCAGATCAGAGTTCGTTTGCGCGTTCACAATTGCCCAATTGAACCAAACTTTCCAGGGAAACAAATCCTGATCCAAATCAAAAGTGTTTGTGAATGCACCCTTAATCTTTATTATTACCTGTTCACCTGGAGGATTATGGAAAAGTTTCAAAATGTGTTAAAAAGTAAGGTTATGATTAGGCTTAGGTTAAGTTAATTTGATTAAATTTAAGGAGTTGGGAAAGATATGCTAACCTGGACTGAATAAAACTGTGTTGGGGAAAATACAGACGTTAACGTTTAATGTTAACATGTATTTTATCTGCATTTTAACTTACTATGGTCGAACCTCAGATTCAGGAGGCTGCCCTTTGTCACCGGTTCTGTTCATTGTTTTTATGGACAGAATTTCTAGGGCAGTCAGGGTCCGGAGGGTGTCCAGTTTGGAGACCATAGGATCTCATCTCTGCTGTTTGCAGATGATGTTGTTCTGATGGCCTTTTCAAACCAGGACTTGCAACATGCACTGGGACGGTTTGCAGCCGAGTGTGAAGCGGCAGAGGTGAAAATCAGCTCTTCCAAATTCGAGGCCATTGTTCTCGACCGGAAAAAGGTGCCTTGCCCTCTCCAGGTGGGTGGAGAGTCTTTGCCCCAAGTGGAAGAGTTCAAGTATCTTGGGACTTACTGACGCTAATACACAAAATCAGATTGAGTTGTTGTCTAACTAGCTTCAAATAAAGACTTTTTCAAGATATTATTCAACTGATTCATGCTTGATTATTTCAAAACATCGTCTCGATCTTGTCTAGTCTTATCTCAAAACAAAACAAACTCTATCAAAAGAGTCTATTCCATTTTCCAACAACAGCAGTTGAAAGTGAAAATGACAGGCTCCGGGAAGCATGTCTTGTGCCAGATTACAGCCTCAGACACTTTTTGGACTGAAGAGCCTTGTGTGCTGTAATTCAAAGGGCTCGGACGGTCCTTTCCCATCATGCACCACTCTCCGTCACATGACCCCGATTCAGGTCAAGCCTCTCCAATCTCCTGCGCTGTGGCTAAAAGCATTTCCTTGTCCGTCGCCTGAGCTAGCGCCTGAGGTTAGCGGCTAAACGGATTCGCCAAATTATCTGTGAAATGAATTGATTTTGTTGGGTAAAAGGTGCAATTGAAAGGCAAAAGACAGACTCTTGGCAGAAAACGGGAGGGATCGGAGGGTTTTGAGTGATTGTCTCCTGGTGTAGCTTCACTTTCTCGCAGCCAACTTCATTTCCATCTCATCACAGACTTACAAAAACTTTCTCTTTGCACAGAAATGATGTGAGCTCACGAGATCGCAGCTGGATTTCAAAAGCTATTACCAAACTATTATCATTCACTTTATTACATGACACTGTATTGATGTAGACTTTTAAAAGAAACTTGCTAAGTTACCTCATTAGTGCTCTCAAAAAACGAACTCATAATGTGTATAAAACTAATAAAAAAAATTGTATCAAAGGTAAATTAACATGAATTTTTATGTTGATATAACTTGATAATGTGTGATTTTATATGAAGCAAAAGATTTTGAACTTACATTTTCAAGAAATAAAGCATACCGTTAAAGTGTGTTACACAAGACTGCATAATGAGCTTAGTTAACTGGTGGATTATTTCTGACAGAAGCACATTGCAATTTGAACTACAGGTCCCAGCATTCATTGTGACCTTACACCGATTCAGTCCCTGCTCAGTGTCCTGCTGCCCTGTGCACCAACCCCAGGCTTCTTTGTTGAGGTGTGACAATAAAACTTCTAAAATCCACTGGAATCCAGCAAATTGCATATTTTTGTTCAAAATCAGTACAATGTAATGCTATAATATATAAATATTATAAATGTGGACATATAGATGTGAATTAAAGTCAGATACTGATATGGGGTATTCTTTGGCCGATTTTCAAGGCCGATTTTCTGGGGCAGATTTTCTTATTTTAATTTTAGCATAGCATAGCTGGGGTGAAGTAGCATAACCTAAACCAGGAATATATACCAATAGATATACATTATTTTATCTAATTAACGATGTTGAAAATGAGATTTTTAGACTAGCCTAAATTGAGACACAACTGGTCTATAAACATTTTTAATATTACCGTTATAATGTATTAAAACATAAGTTATAAACCTGTTAAAAGATAACACAGTAAAACCATTAATAAGTTAAAACTGTCCTCACATGGTTTCAAATACTATAGCCTATTATGACTGATTGTGATTGGTGATTACCATGGTAACACTGAGGGGAGGGGCTTGAGAAAGTCAGCTTTCCTTTGACTCGCATCAACAACAAACTAACTGCTGTAGGTTGGACAATACAGTGTGAGCAGGTAGGATTCCGTGTTACTACTTGTCTCCTCCTCCACCTCCTCTTTCTTTCTCTCTTTGCTACTCGATCTCATCCTCTTTTTAGCGAGTGTGTTCAGGAGCCGCATTGTTGGCTAGCGCTGTGCGCTCCAGTGAGCCGACAGTAGAGAAATCTTGCATATGAAACTAGCACTCGAAGATTGCACTTGTAATTTATGCATATCGCGCTTGCACATGAGTGTGTAGTTTTGCACTTGCAGCTGCGGTTTAAGTTCGAATAAACAGTCAGGGCTTTGGGATTGACTTGTACTGCCTCAAAGATTGACCAGTTGGACACCACTGACCTAAACTATTTTTCACCACGAGACATCTCTTTCACACATTGTAATCGAATTTTGGCCCAGGATACAATCCAAAACCTCAAGAGGTCTGAGTGCCAACGAAAATTGGTCTGAGTGCTAGCTTTGGCACTGCTATTACTTTCAGATGCAACTTTATCTCAAAATGTACCAACAAAAATTATAAATAAATAATCAAAGGACCAATCATCCAACTGATCGATTACCAAAATAATGGCATACTTTACTAACCTCAATTAAAAATTAAAACAAGGAAAACACTGTTATAAGGAAGTTTATGATCTGCAATAAACTAGTCACATCTTCCACCAGTTTATACAAGCACATTCAGTAGAACAAACATAATAAAGTTGAAGAATCAGACTTACAATGGTGAAGTTCATGACTTTGAGGATCCAGATGGTGAGGGCCAGGTTGATGAGGATGAGGATCATGAGCAGAAGGACGAAGAAGTAGAGGCAGCGTTTCCTCCAGCCGTAGATCCCCACTTTGTAGATCTGAGGTTTGTCACAGCTCTGCACATTGTTCCTATGAGAGCACTGTTCCTGGGTCATCTGTCACAACAAAAACACAGACATACAGGGGGCGCTGTGGTTAGAACCGTGAAACAGTCACATTATTGCAGAGCAAAGATGAATATCAGGCATAATCGAAGGTCAGAAGTCTTTTGCTTCAAGTCCGAGTTTAGTCCAGAGTCAAAGTGAGATAAGACCATTTCAAGTCCTAAGTTAGAGAGACACAAGTTCCAAGTCAAATCGCAACAGAAAAGAAAGGCAAGTTTAAGTCAAGTTCCCAGTCCAAGAGATAGAAGTCCAAGTCAAAGAAACACAAGTCTGAGTCCGAAATCAAAGAGAGACAAGTACAAGTCAAAGAGAGAAGTCTGTGTTAAGTCCAAAGTCCAAGAGAGACGAGACTGAGTGAAAGAGAGACACGTCCCATGTCAAATCCCAAGTCAACGAGAGATACATCTGAGTCAAGTCCCAAGTCAAAGAGAGACAAGTCCAAGTCAAGTCCCAAGAGAAAAGAAAGGCAAGTCCAAGTCAAGATCCCAGTCCAAGAGAGACAAGTCCAAGTCAAAGAAACACAAGTCTGAGTCAAGTCCGAAATCAAAGAGAGACAAGTCCAAGTCAAAGAGAGACAAGTCTGTGTTAAGTCCAAAAGAGACAAATCTGTGTAAAGTCCCAAGTCAAAGAAAGACAAGTCCCAGTCAAGTCCAAAGTCAAAGAGAGACAAGACCCAGTCAAGTCCAAAGTCGAAGAGAGACAAGTCCAAGTCAAGTCTCCAGAGAAAGAAAGGCAAGTCCGAGTCAAGTTCCAAGTCCAAGAGCGATAAGTCCAAGTCAAAGAAAGACAAGTCCAAGTCAAAGAGAGACAAGTCTGAGTCAAGTTCTAAGTCAAAGAGAGACGAGTCCAAGTCAAATCCCAAGAGAAAAGAAAGGCAAGTCCAAGTCAAGTTTTAAGTCCAAGAGAAACAAGTCCAAGTCAAAGAAAGACAAGTCTGAGTCAAGTTACAAGTCAAAGAGAGACAAGTTCAAGTCAAGTCCTAAGAGAAAAGAAAGGCAAGTTCAAATCAAGTCCCAAGCCCAAGTCAAGTTCTAAGTCAAAGAGAGACAAGTCAAAAAAGACAAGTCTGAGTTAAGTCCAAGAGTGACAAGTCTGTGTAAAGTCCCAAGTCGAGAAGAATTTTGGCCCAGGTCAAGTCAAAAGTCAAAGAGAGACTTGATTAAGTCCAAAATCCAAGAGAGACAAGTCCGAGTCAAATTCTAAGTCCAAGAGAGACAAGTCTGTGTAAAGTCCCAAGTCAAAGAGAGACAGGCCCAAGTCAAGTCTCAAGTCAAAGAGAGACAAGTCTGAATCAAGACACACATATTGAACCTTCAAGTCCAAGTCAAGTCCCAAATCTTAGTCCATTTAATCAAGTCAAGTTTAAAATAATGAAAACAATGACCCAAGTCTGACTAAAGTCCAAGTCACAACTTGCAAGTCTCCACATCTGATCACACATTTGATCAGAATCCAAACAACATACACCTTCCGATCCATGTTTTTGTGAAGAGATCAAATAAATGTAAATTTAACATACTTAAATATTCCTCCATTGATGTGTATGAGATAAAATGACATGATTCCTGTTAGCACGAGCTAGCCAGGCGATGAAGTTGCAACAGCCAAAACTTTTGCGTGTCTACGAATGAATGCCTGTGTTCCTGTTTACCAGAAAAGCAGCACATCTTTGACTTTTCTTCACACCGTCCTCATCATTTTCTCAAAGCCCAACAAAGAGAAGCTCAAACTCGACCATTACAAAGTCAATGGCCACAACAGCTGCGTTAAACAGCCATTTTCTTTTGTCTCAGTGCCCGGCCTGTTTTGTATTCATGCTCTCCTCGCGTCGCCTCCATTTGGTAGATTTGTAACACCACCACCGATTCTGCTATCTCTCCCTTACAACAGACAACTCAGGAAAAACAATAACGCGGCATAAGCATTCTCCGCACGACCCGCCATTGTCTGCTATTGGGTCTTTAGTTAGCCATGGTTTTGACTGATGACGGTTTAAGTGTGCGATCTCTCCATTACGGCCTCGCGCAGCATTGATGTGAAGATAGCCGCGATTAATGTTGATTCTAATTGTGTGGCAGAGAAAGACCGGGCTATTGTTAACTTAAATGGTGCAATAACTCTGGCAGAATGCAACGCGATCCGAGGCCGGGCTGACGGAGAGCGAAGAGCGGCGAGCAGGGCTGACATGCTACGACATTAGCGGCTAAATGCTAGCTGTAGAGACATGTCATTGGCACAGAAATTATAGGGTCAGTGGAATGATAGTGTGGACTTTTGTTGGATAAGAGCAGGGCTGTTCAAACTTGTTTCGAGGGTGGCATGCAGTGTAAAAGCTGTGTTTCTAGATGAGTTAAAGCGATATTTATCTTAACATCTTCAATAGTTTCTGGCAGTTTAATTAATTACAATATAGTTAAGCTAACAACTAGCATGATAGAACAACAAATAGCTCAAATAAAGGGATCACCATCTGCCCAAACTCCTAATGTAAAAGGCTTTTTTACTTGAACACACTCATTATGAGTATGAGGCCAAAAAAAAACAAAAACGTCTGAGCCAGTGGAGGATGGTGACAACTTGTGCAGAGGGGCTACATAACCACAGGACTAACTAAATTAGCTTAATAATCTCTATGGCGACTAGACAAATACAGAACATTAGTTATCATCTTGTTGTTGTTGCTTTTTTTTACAAATTGAGATATATAGTCAGTAATCTGCACTACATTAGTAAAAGACAACACAAAAACTCACACTGTCATTTACACATTACAAACATGTGGACGCTACATAACTGTACGCATATACCTATAAAACTGGCAAAAACGATCTTAAAATAGTTGCACTTATATGAGAAGAGAAAGTTGTCTTCTGCTTTCACCAAACTCTTAACTCGTCTTTTCATGGCTCTGTAAACTCCAAACTGTGTTTTTTTTTCTTCTGCCGTCATTTGTTTTTACTTCCATCACAAAAACTCGACAAAAATAACATTTATTACTAAAATCCACCCGTTTGTTGTATTTCTGTGTGCATGCTTGACGATGCTGAACCAATGAGAATCTGCTTGCGATTGGTCAAACTAACTAACTGTAGCCAATACTGGTAAATGCAATCAGCCTGCTTCTGAACTTTACTGTGTGCAACAGAACAGGGGCGGGCCAAGCACCTGTCAATCATCCTCCATAAACTCATGCACAGAGCTGCTGTGGGCTGGAGAAAATTCAAATATGAAACTATAGCAACACAGTAACTAACAGTAATACATTTAAAGATGATAGTTTTCATTAAAAAAATATTTAGTTATAACCACATTTTCTTTCCACCTAGCCCATTGATACCAAGTCACTACGACATTACTCTAGCCTGGCAGTTGCCCAAATCAATATGAAACATATTACATTATTATATAACTCTGGTTTAGTAAAGCCAACACAGCTAAAAGTACGACCAGAAAAAAAACGAAGACAATACAGGCTTTCAGTACGACATTACACGAAGAAAACGAAAATAAAGATGTTAAGACGTACATTTCCAGTGACTAAGTTCAGCATCAAATGTTTTATGTTATTTTAAGTCTGGGGCAGGTTAAGATTAGGATCAGGATGTCGTTAATATTCATAAATAAAAACACATCTTTACAACCACCATAGAAATGAACTGGGACTGTGACGCGTACTATAATTACGCAAAACAGTTGTCAACTCGTGCTAATCATACGTAATTCACATGTCCTGTAATGTCGTGGTAAATGTATGCTTTCTTGTGAGATCGGGCTAACAAGCAGGTACATCAATTGGCTGTGTGCACGAACTTCAGTTGGCTTGTGTACGTTCAAAGTAGCAACTTCTGTACATCATATTTCCTCTTTTAAACACACAATGTCCTCTGGTGAAATATTCCTTAATATGTAAAGTCTTTAACATGTTTTCTGTAACATCCACCACAAGTGTCTGATCTAAAGAGGATTTATTTGTTTTAAACTGGTGTAGTGAAAACCTCATAGAAATGGATAGAAAGGAAATGGTTGTGTGTACAGGATGTATTATTTTGAACGAAAACAAGCAACTGCACAGAGCTTTCTTAGCGGGTCTGGGCGCCGGCTTCTTTTTTTCTTATTGTTTTGAAAGCAAACGACAGCTCCATCTACAGAGAGACATTTTTCATAATGACAATCTTCTCCTGTAATCTGGTGTATTTCTGATTAAGAAATATTTGTTTTATTGTTAATTTGACAACTAAATTAATTCTGTTCTGTGTCAGTTTCTCTTTCGCTGCTGGCGTACTTCACATTACTCTCAAAGTCCTGATAAGTGTTTCAGCATATTTGTGGCTAATTAAAAAGTGTCAGAAAACAAACAGCTTTGAGCATGTGCAGCCTGGCTCACAAACATTTATTCAAGCAGCTCGGCTTGGACACATCTGCGAGACAAAAATAGAAACTGAATAAAAGTTAATCCCAAAAGAGGAGAGACGGCCATTGCAGCTGCCAGCTCTGTGCAGCAGATTTGTAAAGATGTAGAAAGAGGTAGAGAGAGAGGAAGGAGAGGGGGAAGTAGAAGAAAGAGAGAAAGGGGAAAAAGAGAGAGGCAGAGAGAGAGACAGTAAGAGAGAGGGATAAGGAGAAGGGATATGGAGATAGAAACATAAAGAAAGATAAAGAAAGAATGGGGAATAGAGCAAAAGAGAGAGATGGCCACTGCAGCTGTCATGTCAAGAGAGAGAAAGGAAGAGAGAGGGGGGGGGGGGGGTGAAAGGAAGAGATAAAAGGAAGAGAGAGAGAGGAAGGAGAGAGAGAGGAAAGGATAGAGAGAGAGAGGCGGTGGGAAAAGGAAGGTTAGGGATGGGGGTGAGAGAGAGAGAGAGAGCCACTGCAGCTGCCAGTTAAAGATTTACTTTGTGATTTTTGTCATCTTGAAGAAACTAAACAAACAGAAATACATCTACTGTTAAAACGTTTCCATCTGTCCCTCATTTAAGGCATTCCAAAGCCTCTGAATCTTTTCACTACTATTAGAAATAAGCAAGCGTCTGCATATTAGTGTGCTAACATCATTTGCAAATGCTAACAACATACTCCTGCCAGTGAACTTGAATTTTCTTAGACAAACATGGTAGCGTCATGGATAGCATATCAACTCCCAGTGAATATTAGCTTTAAAGCTTGAATCTGGTGCAAACATCTCTGCCATTGTGCTTATGTAATTCACAGTTCTAATAAACATTTCTACCTCATCATTAAATGTAGAAAAAAATGGAAGCTATTTTTCAATACACTCTTCTTCGATCGTACATTTTGAACTGTTCATGAGAGCTTCTGAACTGATCTTGGTCTGTCCCATCTACGACCTGTTTGCAATGCTACTTGGAACACTAACGCCAGGCTCACATTGCTTCCAGTCCGGATCCAGATCTGGATCCGTCTGGGTCCAGTGGTCACTCACACTGCAACCAGAATATGCATGCGTATGTACGGACTCTGCTGGCCTCGCGAGACCACGAGTTCACAGGGATTCAAGCTCAACCTGGAAGTTTACGCGATCACTGAGCACGTGTAGACCATGATGTAAACAAAGAACACTTGCACCGAGATTTGGGCTTATTTCACGTCACTTCATTTTCTGTTGGATTTCTCGCCACACAATGGGTAAGTACCGGACTTTATTTACATCCTTTGTGTGTTCAATAGTCGAGTATATGTCGAGCATGTTGGCGCATTTGTTGTAGTAGTTGAAACGTAATGTTTATATTTCGAAAACCACCGGATTCATTTCACCCGCTCTCGCTTGGTTTCCTGTTTGTCCTGTCTTGTTTTCACAACTTCACCAAAAAAGGGCTCCGGAGCGCTCCTGCAGTCCAGAGCAGAGCTGCACGGCTCATCGGACCAGATGGATTGCTGTGTGAGAGCTTCTCATTACTTTTTAAGAAACGGAAAGTAGAGACTGAGAAATTTACGGGATTACTGCGGGTCACGAGATACGGAGTACGGACTGGATGCAGTGTGAGCCCGGCGTAAGATGAATGTTGTTCCGGCATGTCCCAACAAGAGGAGACCTTTGGTGAAGACAAAGAACACAGTGAAGAGACTATGTGTCTCTATCTGTGAATGCTGGACCAGGAAGAAGTGTGCGTGGACAGTGCGTCCTTGCCTGGACTGCTGCCTCTGCGACCCGACACAGTGGGTAAGTGAAAGACAATGGATTTATAGATGACACAACGCATCCACACAACTTGTTGGCTGTATAAAGCTTGGATCAACATGTGCTTAACCCTAACCCACAAGACATTCTGCAGCCTCACACTTGCATACACCAAAGTCCAGACTGAATTCCGACTTTGGCAGTTGTATAAATGATGTGTTTAATGAAGCGACCACTTTGATGAGATCCTGACACGTTTAATTAAAAGAGACAGAGAGCTGTGCCGGAGCTGGTCTTAGGTAATCCACCAGAGACACAGTCGAGGGAACAGCCGGAGGAAGAAGCCGCTGTCTCTGATATGTCTGTCCACTACAGCGAGTAATTATTCTACCAGGAGACACACAAATGAATGAGTCATAAAAGATAATGCATTGAACAGATTGACTTCGACATGTTGAGAGAGAAGGATGAGGAAATATAATGTGGAGAAAGGCTTGGTTGTCTCTTTCTCACTCACACTGCAGCGGTCCTGTTCAATTAAAAGAAAGAATGATCCACAGACAAAAGATGGACATATAGTTATGACAGATTTAACTATATGCATTACTTTTAAAGAAATTAACTTCAAATTATCCTTACCTCAGCACAAATATACAGTATTGTCAAATGTCCAACAAGTTACACAGGTAGTTAAAGGTGGGGCACAACTTCGACAAATTCCTCTCATAAAGCCGTTGACACATGGTTAATATCGACATGTATTCATTTTGCTTGCAATTATGGCTTATAAAGTTCTTTTTGCAAGCAGCAAAGTGAAACTGGAGAGCACAGCCATTTAGAAAGCAGCATTCGGCTTCTGCTAGAACTAAAATTCTTTATTGTTCAATTCAGACAGTACTCAGTAGTCCCATTTTGTCCCAAAGTGCTGCATACTTTATAGTAAAAACCACAAAGTTTACAAATTTACAACTAAAAAAGTTTGTTACCTCATCTTTAAATATATTTTATTTGATGAAGTTATGTTTCTCTTGTAATGCAAGGAAGAAACTTGTTGCAGTAACATTTTGTACACATTTTGAAATATTGGGGCCTTTTCTAAAAGAATTCTGAAAGTATTTGACTCTATTTACCATGCTTCCCTGTGATTTATGACACATCACTGTGAATTATACACACGTGTTGGCCAGTCAGAGCTGGAGACTTGCAGGCTAAGTCGCTGGTACATGTTAAAGGCTGTTCCCTTCCTACTGTATATTTGTGCATATTTTCAGCCTAAAACAGATGAACATTATTCTCTGCGATCTCAAGACTTACTGTTGCTTTTTTGTCCCAAATGTTCGCACAGACGAGTAAAGCCGCATTTGGAATAACATAAAAAGCACTGAAACTAAAAGTACTGATTTCAGTGGGTCTAGAAACTGAATCTATGGTATGTCACTGTTTTTAGTGAGACTTTTTGTTGTTGGAATGTGTGTATTTTAACTGTAACTGTAATGCTGCGTCTTGGCCAGGACTTCCTTGAAAAGCTTTGTTTTTGTTAAAGAAAAGTTAAAAAAAAATCTTCCGCATACTGTTAAATTCCACGTAAAATCATTTTTTGCTGCATTTAATAGAACAATTTGAATCTTTGTGGTTCATCAGAGGCTCTTTCGTCGCTAAATAAGTGAGTTTTAATGTTTTTCTTTGTGTCAGTTTCATGCTAATAGATTCAGTAATGACTAAACTATACTTTTTTAGCACTTTAAACCTGTCTTAAAGCAGTTATCAAGGGTTTTATCAGAACTTGAGTGACTGAACAGTGCAATTTTAGCGTCAAACTTCACCTGCACAGCTGCACAGACAAGAATACTTAGTTACAGATCACAGCAAGACGACATTTTAATGGCGATAAAAGCTATAACTTAACAGAAGTCCAGTGTTTTACCTCTGACGCAACAATCCAGCAAAAATGAAATGAAGTAATTTGTGAGAAGTCAAGCACATACTGTACACAGGTTTAACAAAAAAGTGTGACTTCAGCTAACAATTTTCATTTAGTGGTCAAAAGAGAAGGACTGAAGTAGAATTTCTTTTAAACAAATCCACAATCAACAAAGTAAGGATCCAACTTTTGCTAATCATCATTAAGAGAAATGAAAGGGCATGAATAAAGATGAGCAAACGGTGAAGTTAATTTGTCCCACAGACTTCTTTTCTTTGGTCTGAATCAACAAAAGGCCTTTAATTCCTTCTTCATTTTTCAAAAGTGTGAATCCAATCTTGGTCTTTAATGATGCATGACGCAGTGACCAAACACAGAAGAGGACTCATTTAAAATCAAAATAGCAAAAGAGATTTTTAAAGTTCTTTTCTAAGCCGGTTGATTTGTCTCGGTATTTCCTCCGAAGCAGCTCCACTCTCCTGCTCTTTCACAAATCAAATAAACTATAATAAAGTAGAAGCTAACGGCGAGCTCTATGGACTGTACCGAGCTGAGAGGTTTCCAATAAAGCTTTAGCGCGTCGTGAAAAGACTGAAGAATGTTCCAGAGCGGGAGAGCAGTTTGATTTAACAAGAAGTTTGGCAAGACTGAGATAAAACATATACTGCTGTAGATTTAATAAAGGAAGAAGCTGAAAAATGTATTGAAACATGTTTGAGAGATATATTGTCATAGTATGTATTTGGGTGACCTGTCGGTATAAGAATTTAACGTATGTGTGCTAAAATCCAATCTTAGCCAGGCTAGTGCCACTGACCTTCACTTTTATACCAGAAGAACGAGTTTTGGACGGTTCCCCAAAAAACAGGATCTATCGACCAATCAGTGAACAGAGATGAACCAACTTGATTCAAGAGCGCAGACTGTGCATGCTCTCCCTTACCTTGTGTCTAAAGGTGCTTTCAGACCAGAGGCGTCAACTCGCGCCAGACGCCCCGCGGTGGCCGCTTATATATTCGAAATTAGTCGTGTTTCTCGCGCGACCAACTCGCAGCTTTCAAACCGCGGCGTGTTCATGCAGCCACGGCATCTGTGACTCTCCATTTTAGAGCACCGTGCAAGTCTGATGTCAAATGGTCGAGTGGATAACGCATTGGACTCTGGTGTGAAGAGCCCGCGGGTGCGTGAGTTCGACCCCAGGCAACAAAACAGCTGATGAAGATTGTATCTGTAGCACATATGCAATCTTAAACTTTATAAATCATACTTTCTGTACAAACACATTGTATTATCGTTTTAAAATACAAAACAGGCACTATGTCTTTATTTAATATAGGTTATGCATAAGTGCAGAAAAAAAATATTGAAATTACTCGTGTGGGAATTGAACTCGGGACTGTGGCGTCCCAACCCTGCGCTTTACACATGCGCCACTCAATCAATCTGTGACTTGAGCTGGAAATGACAGTATATAAATCCGGTTCAGTCGAATGAGCAGGTTATTTTTCTCTCGGACATCGCGTTTATTTTGCTGTGAAGTAAAGTTTATTTGACCAAAAGAGCCGCTTGTTTTTGTCAGAATCAAGGAGTTTTATGAATTATAAACACTGACAGCGGAGGATGTACAAACGGAAGAATCGCTGGACTAAAGTTTGTTTCTAAATACGATCTTTTTTTTTTTCTTTTGTGGAGCCACAGGGTATGTCCAGTCACACGTTATGTGTTTTTTATGTTTGTGCAGCTTTTGGTAAGAATAAGTTCATAACTTAGAAGTCTGATCATGTTAAAGTCGGAGTACTTGTCGTTTTGAACCACGTACTGTCACTTGCTCGCGCCTCGCGCATGGACGCTCGTCCGCCCTCATGGCCCGTGTAGATAGGAGGCGAGGAGCGGCAAATGTCGCTTGAAATCCCATTCATGTGTATGTGTCTGTCAGCGGAGGAGCGTCCTCATGGTGCCGCCAATCAGAGCGGAGAAATGAGCGATGTGAATGGAGAACACAGGGCTTATTTGACATAATTAAGAGACAGAGGTGTATGAGGCTGATACCAAGAGGATTAGTTCTCTTGTCAATGTCTGCAGGGGCCTTCCAGCTGTAGTACTGGTCGTTAGCACTGTCACTTTGCTCTTCACATGTTGGTCGCGCTTATTAGACGCCCGTCTGCCCTTAAACGCTCGCGCCGGTCGTAGTAGACTCTCCGCGCCGCTCTGGTCGTGCGAAATCGCGCCTACACATAGACATTACATTGAAAGTGTTCGCGTGGTCGCGTTTGGTCTGAAAGCACCTTAATACTGACTTAGAATTTGATTTTTTACTTTAAAATGTTAAGTCTACCTCCAGTGTTGGGGAGTAACGGAATACATGTACCGCCGTCACGTATTCTGAATACATTTTATGAGTACTTGTATTCCGTTACAGTACGGCTTTCAAACGAGGTATTCAGAATACAGTTACTTTTATAAAGTCAATGGAATACATTGCATGTAAAATAAATGTAGACCCATTGTTAAAATCACCACAGAAAACCAATGCGTAATGTTTTCACAGCAGCAGCTTGTCGCTCTGTCAGTCTGTGCCGCTCCTACTACTTCACAGCGCTTCAGGGGCACAGAAATAACAGTGTCCAATCAGATCTGGCGTTGTATAGGGGCCTGCAGACAGCCTGACCAATCAGATTGCCCCTTTATGGACAGGTATATTAGAAGTTTGGCTAGCTTATCTGCTTAACTTTTTGGGGACTTTATTTACGATAAACAAAGATAAGATGCAATGTTTGGATCGTTCATTTTTAACTACGGATGGGATTCGTTTTTCAAAGAGGAACAGTTTTGTTTTCACGATTGAAGCTCACGGACGACACGATGAATGAACTGTTGTTGGACTAAACACACGATGAGCACAAGCATGTAAATCTGAAGTAAACTCCTCCTCTCGACTCCGGTGAGTGCGATTTAAACAGAGATGAGTTATTAGTTGTTATACAAAGTTATTATACGTTTGTTTACGTGGAGATGCATTACTAGCATTACTTAACAGAACTAAGAACTAAAAAGAAACACGAAACTTTGTAATTTCAGGTTAAAATTAACACCTAATTTGCGTTTCAATATAAAAAGTATTCCAAGTATTCAGAATACAGAACAAAAATTTGCCAAGTAACGCAATACAATACAGAATACTTTTCTGACCAAGTATTCAGTATTCTGTAACGAAATACATTTTCAAAGTATTCTACCTAACACTATCTACCTCACACAAACAACAATGATCACTGACACATATGTTTACGATTGACTTCCTGGACTACACTGATGTGTTCAGGCCAAAGCAGCGACTGGTTAAAGCAAAATAAGAACCCCCATTTGGCTTACTGCTGTTAGCAAACCGACACGGCAGAACTCAAGTTTACTTCTAAATCCAGGACCTTCTGACGACACAATGATATGTGTATAACTCTGAATGGAGCTCTACACTTGATCAATCTGCAGACGCTGAAAGCTGCTAAGAAACGTCATGGCAATGTTTGAATCTGATTGGTTGAAGCATCAAGTTTATTTGGTAGTATTTTATAATAAGGGGGTATGAATTCATTGATTATCATCATGAATTCATGATATGTTTATGAGAAATGAAAGCATGATTTCATATTAAATTCATGATGTATTCATACATTAGTTCACCACGAGTCATCAAGAACTATCATTTTACTATGATTTATCCTAATTTACTATGATTTATCATTATTCAAGTGTTTTCATGATTGAATTCATGAATGAATTCCACCATTAATTCATCTAATTCACCATGAATTCATGCCTTAATTCCTCATGAACATACCAATAATTCATGTCCCCCATTATAAAATGTTACTTTTTATTGTTATTCTGCTAAGACAGGCTGCTATACGTCTGTGGGCACCGTCATGTCTGTTTTGGTTCAGACGTGCGCTTCCACCCACATCACAAATCTCGTGATATTCCATGTGGTAGAGCTAGGTCAGGACCTTGTGGCTGTGTCTTCTATAGCAACACAGTATCACAAGAAAGCGTACATTTACCACGACACAAAAACAGCGTATTCTGACAACAATTTCAGGCCTTTTTTGCATACTTATGTTACGCCATACATTTAGCACAATATGAAAAATCGTAAAAATACCACAAGATTTGGTTGAGGCCACATGGGGACATTTTCTTCAGGTGAAACAAGTTTAGGCATCAAGTTACTAAAATGGGTAAGTTTAGGTCTGAGGCTTGGGGCAGGTTAAGATTAGAATCAGGATTTGGTTAATATTCATAAATAAGAACATATCTTCACAACCCCCTTAGAAATGACCTGGGACTGCGACACGTAATTTACATGACGCGTAATGTCGAGGTAAATGTACGCTTTCTTTGGAGATTGGGCTGTGAGCTGTGGTATCCAACCTTTTTTCCTCATGATACTTTCTGGTGGAAGCACTTGAAATGAAAACATTATTAAATATGTCTATCTCCATGTCAAAAAGGTAGGATTAGGTAACGTCAGCAAAACATGCTACAGGTTAGCTCTGTGGAGTCAGATTTGTTTGTCAGTATGACTAAAGGCCAATTCATACTTCAGCCGACGTCCGAACTTTGTTCGGCCTGCTCAGGCTAGCCGAACAAAATGACGTAATTTTGTTCGGCTAGCCTCAGTTCGGCAGTTTGTGCGGGTTGTTCGTGTCACATCAGCTGAGCAGAACTTTCTTTGGCTGAGCTGTGCTGCAGCTCGGCTCTGATTGGCTAGTTTTTCCAAAGTAGGTGGGATTTCTCGAAAAATCCACTGCTGAATCTTTTGACAGTTCTGTGCTGCCCTGGCGGCAGCTGAGCACGCCGCTCCTCTCCCCCGGTCAGCACAAAGTACGGCTGTCAACTAATAACGTCCCACCGTTTGTCTGTTTCTTTGTCCCGCATTTCAGGCAGAGTCTGTTGTTAATAGAAACATTGAATAATCAAAAAAATAACAAGCTACTGACGAGGCCAAAACTCGGGCAGGACTGCCTCACGCAGCAGGTTAAACACAGACAGACCTGATAGAGCGAGGGTTTCATCTGTTCTATACAGTGTGTGTATCTGCACGCAGAAAATACAAAGAGTCATTCTTATACGAGCTATCTGTGATCAAAATCTACATAGCAACGGTTGTTAGGGCTCAAGGGGGCGGGGGCTAGAGGACTTCGGCTGCAGCGCGTCTGCTTAAGTATGAATATCAGAGCCGAAACAAACTTTGTTCTTGTTCTTACGGCCCGAGCGGGCCAAACAAACTTCTTACTTCTTATGAAGTATGAATAGGCCTTAACAATTCAAATCTTGGGAAGACTTCAGTCATATCTGAAGTTAGCATTTGGAGATTTTAAAAAAATGTTTTTTTAAATACATATACATGTTCAATTCACTTTCTTTTACTATTAAAAATAATTTCGAGAAAAGCTTTCCTGAACCTAAACAAACTTCTAGTCGTTGTCATTTAACTCGAGAAAAGCTTTCTACTAAAATACTAAGTGGTTTTGGACCAAATCTTGATTTAAATGAACTGCAGTGTGTTTGAAGCCATGATGTTGTTGCCAAGACAATTTCAGTGAGATAAACATCTATCCAAGTGGAAGGAAATGCAAAACAACAAACTAATTGGACACAAACTGGATCAAATTGTTTTTCTCTCCAAATGAAAAGGAGAAGCTGGTTTACAGCTCATGGAACAGAACCAGAGCACGATGCCAGCAAGTGTCGTTAGCACTGCGTCGCTAATGTGGAGGCTAACAAAATGGCCGCCTGCTCTGGGTGTTAATGAGTGAAAGCAGCTGGTGGTGAGCAGAGATGTGAAAGAACAACGACTCAGAACAGATCCAAGAAGCACATTACACAGGACAATAGGGAAGTGCTGCCTGTGGTTTCAAGATGTATAATTAGAGTTATATAAAGCCTTTTGTCACGCTGAGCACTTCACAGTACATTTTTCAGCCACTATTATGTCCTAAAAGTATAGTAAGTAAGTAAGAAATCTTTATTTGTATAGCACATTTCACAGACAGTCACAAAGCGCTTCACAGTGAGATGAACCCCTCCCCACTCAGTGACAGTAAACTGCCCTGGGACAGCTCAGTGGAGATGATTCGCCTAAACACCTGGCGCCTCAGCCTCCGACTACCACCAAGTGTTCCCTAACATGCATGTTATTAGTTGGTGGGGAAACCAGAGTGCCCGGAGGAAACCACCCAGACACGGGGAGACCCGTGGCCTTCTTGCTGTGAGGCCAGAGCGCTATCCACTCTGCCACCGTGCAGAACGGATAGCTTTAAATGACCCCACGATGTCTTGAGTTTTTTTTTGCAGGCTTTCACACGGGACATTCGAAGTCTGTAACTTTCTTGTTTTTACAGACTTTCCGGAAATGGCGACAGATAGTTTATAATTTGTGAATTGTATTTTCCTCCTACGCACCTGTTGTCCAGTCAGGTGGGCAGAGTTGTATCAAATAAGTTGACCGATAGTTAATGGCAACAGCCTTTTACTTAATTCATGAAATGAGCGTTTTTTGTGTTTTCAGTTTGTTTTAACGTGATTAAGCTACCTGAGCTGCGGCAGTAAATATAGCTCCTCGTCACGTTGTTGAATTCGTTGTTGAATTCGTTGTTGAGTTCGTTGTTCAAAATGTGTGAAATAAACTTTTAGCTATTTCATGGCAAAGTACAGTGTTAATCATCTGCACAACTGGCTGTTGCCCACCATCTAGACCAGGGGTCACCAATAAGATTTCACGAGGTCCAGCTGGGGGAAAATATTCTAAACCAAACTTCACGGCAAGTTTCTTTTAAGACATTTTTAGTTTTACTTTATGATTAAAAATTATTACAAAAAAATTTAGATTTTCACAATATCCCACATAATTCTATTTCACAATAAAAGCTTTGCTTTTTAATGAATTATTCTAGGCTACTGCCATTTAAAACGTTTATTTGATGGATAAATCTGACTACTGAGGAGGAGAAGTGTTTTTACACTCATCGGTGCTGATTAATGAGTTTGTGATGGAGTTATTCTAAGTCTGTTCTGACTTGAGCCTGTTCTGTCCCACGCCTGTCTCTCTCTGTGTCTCACTGGCCACAACACTGAATGAAGCCATGTGATTGGCTAATTGGATTTGGGCGCGATAACCCTCTCCAACTTTATCATGAAGAATCACACAATCACGCTCTGAATCGTGTTCATTACACTCACACACGTGTGCACACACCAACGCGTTCTCTAAATACAATTATGAATCGAGACCCAGAGACAGCACCGCACCGACATGAACTGTGCGTTTCTGTCTTTGGCGCTGTGCCAGATGTGAAAAGGACAAATCACAGTGACAATGTGCATGTGCTTCCATTCCACTGATTCGGTCCGTTTGCACAGCGCTTCTTTACAGAATCACGTCAACATTCTTCGCCTTTTCTGCAAGTGTTGGCATGAGGGCTACGCGGGCGGCGCTTGGGTCCAGATCCAGACCGGAGACAAAAAAATTTGACATCATCACATTCTACAATGTGAACTTAGCCTATTACTGCCCTTTTCTGTAGAAATGCAAAGGACACAAGTTAAATTTCAGGCACTTTTTCCAAGCAAACTTGCACAATACACGCATGTTCAACATTTTCACATGTTCAACACAAACATCATGAAGTTCAATACGTGTAAACTGACTATTGACATAAATATTGACGCGTCTTTGTTTCCGTGTGTTATGGTTTACAGTTTGTACATGTGCATTCACCTCAGTCTCTTCAAAGACGTCTGTTGTTCTCTCCTGTTTTGTTCTGAGATGGTCGTGATTTTATGAACGGCAGAGTGACATTGTTTAAGATGAGCCTTGGTGCTGTTGTATAATGTTTATTGTGTTGTGAAAGCAATCATTAACCTGAGTTATATGTGCTGCTTTTAAAAGGCCTTTAACCGCTGCAGAAGCTCAGGAACACCGTTCAAGTTCATTGTTGTTTATATCTGCAGATGTAAGTTTGCAGAGCAGTGTTTAGAGACTTACAGACGACTTTGAAAAACACACGTTCAGTCAACAAAAAAACAAATACGTTTTGGGTTTTAGTATTGAAATAAAGCTGGAATACTTAAAAAGACTATACTGGATTTTTTTACTATAAATTAACTTTAAATACATTTCCCCCCAGTACAGATCTCTTTTTAATGTATTTATTCAGATGGAGATTAGTCCACAATGTCCAGAGTACGTTTAATAATGTCTTGTTTGTTTACCATAAAGTTTGTCTGTTGTTGTTGTTAGCTTTGTGGCAAATAGTTGTTAGCATACCGGCGGTCCGTCCTAACACATCGTGATGAACATTTCAGAGATAGGTAGGATGTAAGAGAGTTAACACGAATTATTTATGTATGTTTATTTTTTTAAATGACTCTCTTTAATCTTTGAATTCTGTAACCGTGTTTTTATATTATTTTAATTTTGAATTTTGCTGCCTCTCCTCTCACAAGCTAGATCCAGCTGCTAGCTGTTAGCTTAAAATGGTACTAGATAAGTGTGGCGTTTTAGGCTTTCTTTTGGCAAACTTTTGTGAGGTGCATTTACAAATATCAATAGACTACGTGTAAGTAATATTAACTGCAGAAATAATGGTCTTCAAATATGTAATTTTGGATTGTGCGTAGTTGCGCTAAAAGGTACAAAGTGCGCAATGACACAGGTTGCATCACTTCATTTGAGATCTAACTTTAGGTTTATACAAAGGTTAGTGGAAGATAGTTGGGTTTCGAAAGTAAGCTGGTTGCCATGGTAATGAGTTTATTACTGCCGATAAACTACCTAAACTGTTATTATTTTTTTTTAATATTTTTTTCTTTACCAAAACGTTTTTCCCTAACCATTCCCATTAAATAAAATACATTTATTTTTGTATTTTTGACAGTCGTCTCAAAGGACTTCCCAGGATTGTTAGTTTAGCAAACATTAAACATTCAATAAAACAATAAATATTCAGAAACAGTGACTTATCAAACAAGTCAAAGCAGATAATCAGTAAACAAGCAAATAATTGTCCAGAGCATGTCCTTTCTTTGGACCCTTCTTCAAGGAAAATCTCAAAAAACCTAACGAGAAAAAAGAGACACCTCAAGAAGAACCACAGAAGAGATCCACTCCCATGGACGGACAAGTGGTTGACAGATCTAATTGCAGATACAGACTATAAGTCTGTAGAGTCAGAGTCCATTAGCAAAGGAAAACGACTCGTCTAGCAGAACCAGGACACGCTAATCCTAGAGAGGGAGGTGGGGCGGATGTCCAAGAGGATTGAGGGGTCCGGCATCCTAAACTTAACCATTTTCCTAAACATACACATTCTCCCAAGAAAGCGTAAATACACCATGACATAACAGGACATGTCAATAGTGTCTGATTAGCACAATTTCCCTCCTTGTTTGAGTAATTAATATACACGCTGTAGCCCTAGTTCATTTCTATAATGATTGTAAAGATGTGTTATCAACAAAATCCTTATCTTCATTTAATCTACACCAAGCCCCAGCCCTAAACCCATTTTACCATTTTTTAATTATTTTTTTTTAACGCTTTTTCATAGTGTGCAATATACACGGTATAACATATTGATACATGCAAAAAAAAAAAATGGCATGAAATAGTGCTCTTCCTACACTACTTATGTGTCATGGTTTAGGGATGTTCTCCGAGCCAACATGTGACGTCTAAATGGTTGGCAGAACCAAAGCTAGCTCTCATTGTTTTTCCCATTGGGATCTAATTGCCAAAATTAAAAGCTTTCTTTTTGGTGTAGACTTTTTCTGAACACGGTAGGAGCTCTATGGATCGCTCTTTTCAAACCTGTTAGCACACCGAGTCACACCGAAAGAGCTTTACTGTGAGACTGTGTTGGATCTCCTAAACGCAATCACTGTTCCTCCAGGTCAAAATATCAGCATTTACTGCAGCATTGAACAGAAAAACACACCTATTTATAAGCTGTATTAGATTAATGCTTGCAACACAAAATGCAAATTACTGATCTACATGTCTTTGAAAAACAAAGCACACATTTTTCTGTAAAAGCGTATTTATTACAGCTGAAATTCAGTCCAACCTGGCAGAGCGTTTCCCTCAGCCTCTGCCAGTGGATTTAATAGTAAAAATCCAGCTTGGACAGGTTTCCGTTCAGTAAAATGACCGTGCTGCTGCTGCTTGGAGCTGTGTGGAGGTCAGCGGGTGTAGTTTTAACAGTTTTCTCCTGTAACACGGATGAGTCTGACCTCGCTGATGTTTACATGGTCCATTTACTCAATCTATCCTGCTAACATCAGTCCACACGGCTAATGTCGCAGGCCCAGTTCAAAGCTTGTTCTGGTTTAGTTTCTCACTGTAAAACCCCGATGTTACAAGCTGACATGCTGTTAGCTGCTTTTATTGAGCCGAAGTGTTATTTCAGCCGAGATGAGAGTGTCTTTTACCTGCTTTTGTACCAAACTAAGCTGCAAGTCAAGTCTGAAGTCAGTGGGTTTTAAGTGCAAGCCCAGCTCAAGTCCTCTATGTGTAGTTTTAAGTTTATTCGGCATAATCAACTAAACTATACAACTTGTAATTTGGCAAGTTATTCTTTTTTTTGTCCTGGTAACAAATAAATTGTGAAAGAGGATTGTTTTATTTTGTTATTAACACTTTATTTTTGGGGAGATGCATTAAATCTCTGAGCTGTGAGTCTCATTTCTAACCGTTTTGTCAGGTCGAATCTGAAGTTATGAAAGACTTGAGTCTGTTGCCAAGTGACTAAAATGAACAATACTCAGTCAAAATTCACAAGCAAAAAAAAAAAAAAAAAATTCACTATAAAGAAGTTCACCTGGAAGCCTTGCCAGTCTACTCTCACTGCTGACCTGTGACGGAGAGTTAGTCTGAAAACGTAATTAAACACTGCTGGACTTTTGCACGTCACAGGGGTTCCTGACCTTTTTCAGCTCGCCTGATACTTTTAGTCTGAGCATCAAGATCTACCTATGGATTTACTTTTTTTTATTATTAGCAATGTTAAAAAAAAAAAAAAAGCCATTAAATAGTTCAATCTATCATCGCCTCTCTGGTAGCATTTCAAACTGTATTATGAGTGATTGGTGATTACCATGGTAACACTGAGGGGAGGGGCTTGAGAAAGTCAGCTTTCCTTTGACTCACATCAACAACAAACAAACTGGTTGGACAACAGCATCAGCAGGTAGGATTCTGTGGCACAACCTCCCCTCCTGCCCCTCTCTGCTCTATCTCATTCATATTCGATCTCATCCTCCTTTGAGCGTGTGCATCGGCTCGAGCTGTTAAAACTAGCGCTCATAGATTGCGATTATAATTCGCTCTTGTAGTTCGCGCATATCGTGCTTGTTGATTGTGCTTGTAGTTTCACGCCTGTCGGTTTAAGTTTGTATAAACTGACAGATCTTTGGGATTGACTTCCACTGCCTCTAACACTGACCTGGGCACCACTGTTCTAGCATCTGTCACTTTATGAAACCATGTCAACATCATCTTTTCATCTAGATTTGCTTTGAACATTTCTGCAGCATTAGCAAGTCTGGCAAGATCGATCTGAATAGTTCCCTTGAGTCATGTCCTTTGCAGCCAGTAAATGGAGCTAACTCAATTCACAAATAATGCAACATACTTTACATTTAACACTGAATTCTTTTTATTCTTATTCTTAGTTTTATCAGACCTGCAACTGTCATGTTTCTGTTGAAATTTCCAGAATGTAACCAAACCAAACAATTGTCAAAAACAGCTTGGTCCTGCCTTCTCTGTTCTTCTCATTTTGTTTTGTTTTCCTTCCAGACTGACTTTGATCCATCTGGAATCTCTCTCTCTCTCTCTCTCTCTCTGCTGTTGGACAAAATATTCAGTGGATTTCTCAATGAACCGTGTGGATTTTCTGTTACTCTACCAGATGGCTCTACGCAGCTACTTCTCCTCAAAACCTGGGTAAATAAATAATAATTCAGCGATGGAAGCCAAAGTCAACAGAGGGAAGCAGCAGGAGGCGCTCTAGACTTGCTTGTTGGGGGAATTTCTTGTAAATAAATTACTAGTTATGCATTAATGATAAGTATTGTGACAGAAGTTTGCGGGGGATACTGTTGTTTAGGGACTTTTTTCTTTTCAAAGGTGTAAAAGATGAATGGACTCAGAGACAGAGAAGATGTCAGATTCACTTTTATCAAAAATAATGGACCCAACCAGGCAAAAAAGGGCTTCTGCGAGTCAGCCAGTTTTGTTCACGATAAATATTTAATCTGGCAGAAATCTGAGGAGCTGCTTCAAACGGCCGACAAGAATCAGACCAATTAAAATGAAAGAATTGAATACAAAAATCACATAATAATGTTAGAATTTGGACAAAAGCAATGTTCTAAGACAAAGTTTTTGACGAGAGCCAGAATTTTCAGCGAGAATTGACCTGAAAGACTTGACTTGAGCCAAAGGTGCACAACAAGCCACACTTATTTGGATTCACACAATTCATTCTAAACATTAGCTCGGTTTTAACATTGTGAACTGCTGCTGTGGAAGAATATAAAATAAACACATTTGGACACTGAGGAAGAAAAAGACTAGATACTGAGACTAATAAAATCAGTTAATATGAACAAATGTATTTTCTAATGTTTGGAAAATGGGTCGTGGGACTAATTTCATTGGTTGGAGGGCCTAATCTGGTCCTCGGGCCTTATGTTGAAGAGCCTTGTACTAAGATGTTCAGATGCTTGTTTTACATTTAAGTCACAGTTTTGCAAGTCTCAAGTGTTTGGTACAAGTCCAAGTCAAGTCCCAAGTCAGACCCTCACAAGTCCAAGTCGAGTTGAAGTCCTCAACATTTAGTCTTCTAATCCAGTGGTTCCCAACCTGGGGGTCCCCTGAGCTTTGTCTGGTCAGAGGGTCAAGTTCTAAAAGTAGTTAGAAAGTGAAACTTTATTAGTAAAAAACACAAATCTGAGCACCAAAACACCACAATAGTTGTTTATTTGGCTGAAATCAATGTTTTTAATTCTAATTTTCAATATACAATAACAATTTAGAGGCCACCGGTTTAAACAGGGGGGCTCGACAAGTCTCCCTTTCCGTCAGGGGGGGCTTTGAGGAAAAAAGGTTGGGACTGTAATCAAATCACCCAATAAATAGTGCATCTCTGCTCTTTATAATCAAGCATCATGGTGCGCTTCTGAACAGTCTTTGATTTAGCACCTTACAGTCTGCAACAGCTGTCTGACAGACAGGGGAAGAATAGTTAGTACCAAATACTAAAGTTCAGTATAAAGTTTTTCACAACAATAGGCAGTGAAGGCAAATGCTAAAGGTGCAGACTGAGTAAGGCCTCAGCAGACACACAGGAGATACACAGATACACAGATAGAGAGACAGAAGTCTGATACATGTGTCTGATCAGACACAGTACTAAGGTACTGCTAGAAGAACAAAATCATCCTCTGCCTCTTATAACATAAGCTCTCAGTCAGTTTTTATTTTGTGTCAGTCGGACAAATATTCAGAGTTTTTTCAGCAGATTATATGAAGCTTTTCTCTCCAGTTCTACTTAATTCTTTTAAAAGTTGATTGTCCTGACAGAGGTTTCAGACGTCAGTATTTCTGTTCAGAAAGTTTAGTATGAGGAGACAACTTATCGACAGTAGCGGAGGCGAGGGAGGAGCAGAGGTCTAGGACCCAATTACAATTTGGATCTTTACGAAGTGCAATCATACCATTTACTGTAAACCAAGACGACACATAGATTAACATTTGTAAGTTGCATTTGTTTATCTAACATTTATTTCTAAAATTTCTGGGAGAAGACCTCCAGACCTGATTTCAAGACTATAGAAAAATAAATAAATACAGCACAGTTTGTATTGTGAATGCAGACAGACAGTGCACAGTTAGGTTCTTGTCATCAGTTGGCTTTTTTTTTTTCACAAGAAACATTGTGTATCCTTGCTTTAATATGAAATTGTGTGAATGCTTTTCCACAAAGCGTGTGGTAAAGGTGTTCATCTATTCCTTGACTGAAGAAAACTGTAAATAAATCTCAGAAATAGCAGAAGTGTTTTGACGGCTCCACACGCTTGGCCCCTTTTGGCTTTGAGATGAAAATTCTTAACATGTTTTACTCTTCGTAGCAGCAGAAGCCGCGCAGACTGATTCCACGCCACGTTCTTTGCCGTTTCCATTATTTCAGTTCAGCTCCACTTGTCCATCTCTTGCGACTCACACCGACTTCCATTTGTATTCCCGGCACAGAGCTGTTTGGAAGACTGTCACTATTAGGCACAACAGTTTTCATGCCAAGAGACGATCGGTCGTGCCGCGAGGAAGCCAATACGGGCCGCGGAAAATCAGCAAACACAGAAGGCAGATAAAGAAATGGAGAGAGTCGAAGAAAAAGCAGAGATTTGACGTGATTTGTTCTGTGTTGGAGATGTGAGGCTGAACAATAGGATGAAGCAGAAGCAGTTGTGTTCAGGCTCAAAGTGTGGAGAAGTATTCACGATAGTTTATGACAGACATTCTCGCTCCTCGATGTTCTGACTGAGGCAAAAGTTTAACAAGAACACCGGAGAAAATGTTTCTTATGTCCTTTACACGCGGCATATAATTATTACCTGTGAAGATATATTTCAAAAATAGTTTCAAGTAAATAAAGCTTTTCAGTTGCTCGCACACATTTGCAGGAAAATAATGAGTGTTTACGATTGTGATAGTTGATTTGGTTTGGTTATATTAGATACTTCTTTTGTATTCTTTAACGGAACTTAATTTGACCTGAAAAGTTTCATGTAAGGTCAGAATTTGTTTGGTATAATAATGAACTGTTTTGTCTACAGCAGGCCTATTCAACTATTGGCCCTCCAAAGAGATGATTTGGCCCTCCATTCATTTTCTAAAAGTAACAAAAAAACACGTTTTCTCTTGTTTGTAGATTATAAACCCCTTGCATGTTAGTAAACACTGCGTCAAATGCTGGTGGGCGGAGCTTAGTCGGAGGCAGAAAAAGACGTTGCCTCCATTTAAACCAGTGTAAACTAGCACGTTTTTGGAGGGATTTTTAAACACAAAAGCAGAAAAAATGTCAAATTCTGTTGGAACTGTCAGGATATATATCGTAACTTACTCTGTGGGACCTGACACAGACTTTGGTGAATTACTTCTGACGGATGGAAGCATTTTGTCTGAGCTTGTGTGGTTCGTCTTGGATCTGGATCTACCCTTTCACGAGGCTTAAGAGGTGATTTTTACATTAGTTTTAGGTCTGTTTTGTTGCTAAATCTAGTAGTGACTAAAATGCTGTCTTTTAACAGTTCATTCATGTCTTGAAGCTATGGTAATGGGTGCACCTCCCGTTATTAGTGCTTCAGAGACACAACATTTAATAGTTATTATTCTACGATTAACTTAGTTCAACAAAATTGGTTGCATTTAGCTTTGAAAATCTGTTAGCTCTCGTCAAAGGCTTTGTAAAGTAGAAAATAAGGGTCTTGTGTGTAAAAATTGAATGATTGACAACAGTACAGTTTTAGCTAGATTTCTAAATAATACAGATCAATTTGAACATCAAACTGCAGCTGCACGTCTGGGTAAAGTCAGGCTAACATTAGACACAAAAGTTCTAGTCACAGTTCACAACAAACGACATTTTAACCACGATAAAACCACAAACTTTTAATGCGTCGGCTATGAGTTTTCATCTTTTTTGCCTCCAGCTGGAGCTCTGACGTCACCGTGACGTGGCATGAAAAGGGTCTATTGGATTATTATTCAGTTTATGCCTTAAGAATTAGTGGCCAACTTAAGTTTCTTATAATGTTAAGTGTCTGAAAATAACACAAATAACAATAAACAAAGCCAAATATGACTTTAAGAATTTGTTCTCTAAAATAAAATGAAAAATATAATCTATAAAAACAAGTAAATTACAGGCCTCAAGTCTCCCTGTGTCTGTAATAAAAACTCAAGACAGCCTGGTGTAATTGAAAGGTTACTAACTACAAGTTTAAAAACTACTTTAGTCTCTCCACAAGTATATCTGTTGATATTAGGATGTCTGTTGATATTTCATTTTGACTGAAGGCCTACAGCAGTGTTTCGAGTCATGGCACACTTTTGTGCTTAACATTTTTCCCACGGAGCACCACCTATTACAATACGGTCAAATCATAGTACAGTAATTTAAAATGCATAATTATTCAATTTTGTAAATCTGTTCATGACAGGAACTATTTAACCTTTCGGGTGAAGCTGTTGCTGACTTTTTGTATTGCTGTGCTTGGAAAGTTTCCTTAAATAAATATGAATATAAAGAAGCATGTGACACAACAAAGCCAAGTGGTACAGGTCAGATCTATGGAGAGCCAAGCCTTTAGAAATAAAATAACCTATAAACAAAGACATGTTACATGTGTTTAATGCCTTATTTCAGAACATTCCAGTCAATGTAAATAGATCTTCAAATAGTCAGAACTCAGAGTGAAAATAATTCTTTAAATTTGTAAATGGTTTACTTTCATTCTTGCTGTGTTCCAAACACTAACAAATGGTTATTTTTCATTAATATTTAATTAAAACTAATTAAGTTTATGTTAAGAAATTAAGCTGACACATTTTTCGAGGCACACCTGGCAGCATCTAAAGGCACTCTGGTTGAAAAACACTGACCTACAGTCTACGTGTGTTTGTCCTAAAAAGACTAGTTATGAGCGATGACACATTTATTTAGATTCTCTGATACATACAGATGATGTCAGCAGAAAACCAGCTCTCTCCTTGACCAAAAAAAGACTTGTCACTCCTGGTAATCAATCAATCTGAAAAAGATAACTTATTGTCTTAAAAAGAAATAATGGTTGGTTGTGACCTTAAACATAAAGTAAAATGTAAGAATGTAGAGAGAAGCAGACATGAAACAGACGCATTTTAAGCTTTTTCATACAGCAGCACTAATTGGCAGCAAAGGCATGCGACCAACCCAATTACCAACACCAAACTGTGATTTTGAGTTCAGCTCAAAAGTCACCAAGCAACATAAACACTGCTTTTCCGAAGTTCAACCAAAGAATGTTGTCATTTCTTTTACATTCTTCGGTCTGCTGCCTTTTAAACCTGAATCTATAACAACAGCGCAGCCTTCAATTGTGAAGAATTGATGTGATTTCTGAGCAAAGCTGTAGGTGAAGTCCATGCGTCGATACGTCTGGGTTTTCATGTGTTTGTGACGCCGGCAGACATGTTGATTGACCAGCCGAGACTAATTACATTTGGCTGTGGGGAGGCTTTAACTATGCGTTTCAGAACAAAAGTCGACTCATAAAGGAGGAGATTGAAATTTGGATCAGCTCAAACTAACCCTAACCCTAACCCTGAGCATAGGCAAACTAGGCTTGCATTCGAATTTGGAGAAAGAAGAGACAGCTTGAGTTTGGTCAGGACCCGAAGTGTTTCCAGTCTCTGAGGCTGCATTCACAATACACTTTTTGATATGGTAGCTATGATTGTATTTGCACAGGGAGAATGCACAATAAACAATAATCAAAAAGGAGAAATGCTTGTGCCAGGTTATATTAGAAAAAGCTAAATTCCATCTGTAGTCCCCAGGCAGGTTGAAATTACACTGTGGAGGAAAACAGATTCAAGTACTGTACTTCAGTAGTTTCTTTTTGAGTATTTGTACTTTGCTTGAGTATTGCAAAATCTAATGACTTTTTACTTCTTACATTTTTTACAAAATATAAATACTTTCTACTTGCCTGGGATCTAGAGCCCACGCTTCAGCAAACTGCGAAGAGTGGGTCTGGTTACCACGTCCTCCGCCTGTGTTTCAGATCAAATCTACATCGTACCGAGCAATCAGATTAGTTTATTTTTGTGACGCAGATGAAACAAAGAAGCTGATTGGTCGTCTGTCATTTAGACCCAAATCTAACTTCATTAACCTCACGTTAAAATTGTTTTTTGCTTCGCTCATTGATTCTGCAGAAATCCACAATGTTTTTTATTTCCACGTGGAGCAGCCATGTTGGTTTTTTTCTACTTTCTACTCCCTACAATTGGAAAACAGGTTTGTCCACAGACAGTTTTTTCCCGCTCAAAGATGATTCAGACCTGCTGTGATATCTTATATTGAGACTTTTTCCTCAGTTAAACAATTTAAAAATCCTCAAAATGTTCTAATTTCTAACAATTCCCCATCAGCCACATGATTAAATGAAAACTTAATTTCAAGTGTCTCATTGTAAAGGCCATTTTACACTACGATGCAGCTAACAACTTTTTCAATTTTACTCTTTACTTTGTTGCTCAAGTAAATTTGCAATGTTTTACTTTTGTACTTTTTCAGTCATTCAGTCATTTTTCAGACAAGTAACTGTACTTTTACTTAACTAGTGAACTTTAGTATTTTTGTTATCTACTTTGGGCCTTAGGCGGCAAACACCCTGGACAGTGGCCAACTCGTCGCAGGGTTAGACAGACAACCATTCACTCTCTCATTCACTCACTAAGGGAAATTTACAGTGATGCCTAAATAACCTAAACATGCATGTTTTTGGAGGTGCAGGAAACCGGAGAAAACCCACAGTGACACGGGGAGAACATGCAAACTCCACCCAGAGAGATCATAAGATGATGCAACACAGTCTCACTAGATGCGTACTTTTACCACGACACAAAAACAGCTAATTTGGACTACGACTTCAAAGCTATTTTTAGTACTTATGTTACGCCGTGCTTTTAGCACGATATGAAAAAGTATAAAAATGACACGAGATTTCACAGCGTCAAAAAAACACGAGTTTTAATTGAAGCCACGTGGGGACGTTTTCTTCAGGTGAAACGGGTAAGTTCAGGCATAAAGTTACTAAAATTGGTAAGATTAGGTCTGGGGCTTGGGGCAGGTTAAGATTAGAATCAGGATTTCATGAATATTCATAAATAAGAACACGTCTCAACAACCACCATTCAAATTAATGGAGACTGTGACGCGTACTATAATAATTGCGCAGGACAGCTGTGAACTCGTGCTAATCATACCTCATTTACATATTGTGTAATGTCATGGTAAATGTACGCTTTCTTGTGAGATCGGGCTCGATGATGATGTGGTCTGACCCGGGAGTCGAACCCACGACCTCCTTACTGGGAAGCAGAGCTCTAACCACTCTGTATACAGTATGTATTAAAATTTACAACAAATTCAGATCAAAATTCATTTGCCTGGATTGCCCGGTTCGATTCAGGAATTGTGAAAGTGCAAACGAACTCTGACCTGGTTCACATTTTGAGGGGACCGTTCTCTAAACATTAGCTTACCCAAAGTTGTATTTAAATTGAGTTTTGGTGAGTTATTGGTAAGAGTTGAAAGTCTACCGTAAGAAGACTGTAAAAAAAAACAAGCTTCAAACAAACTTCAGATTTTGTACGACCTGTGAGATTTGTATGAACATTTCATTTGTCATAGCTTTCATTTGCAATTCGTCAAATAAAAAAAAAAAAAACAATGTAAAATAAAATCTGCATAAAGGTTGGTTGCACTGATTCGACGATGTGTCTGATTCTTTTGTTTGACAGTTTTTGTTTTGTTCTTGTGTGAAGTTTCCTGCTTTTTCATGACTCTAACCTTGATAAAAAATATATATATATATACAGTATGCGACTCTGCACACTTATGGTTTTCCTTGTTCTCTTTGGTCTAAACCCTGTCTTTAGCTCGGTCCTTTCTGCCTCCTCCTGTGAACACAATCAACACTTGAGTTTTGCATGGAGAGGAAAGAGAAGGCTGATTCTGTAAGTGATGCTTGGATTGAACACAGCTCCTCCTGGTTCTTTCAACTCCCAGAGAGCGGTCCATCTCGGGCTCAGCGTGGGGCCGAGAAACAGACCTCCATCTGAAGTCACATCAGCTAAATCTCTGCAAAACCTCTCGGCCATTATCGCCAATCAGAGCCTAAACATCCAAATAACAGAGTTTAAATGTAATCAGACGGAAGAGCGTTTGAGAAAAAAAACAGAAGCATGTGTTTATTTTAAAGGCAGTTTTACCAAAACATCATTACATACACTAGTCGAGTTATACTTATGTAAGTAGAAGTGCTGATGACAATTTAGACCATATTTTTACAGTAAAACATTGTGAACATGATCATATTTAAGATTTGATTAAACAGTTTGCTTGTTTTCACACAGTTTGTCTGTTTTGTTGACGTTTCTAATTGTCTTTAGTCCAATAAATATGACATATGTATATGTTCTACTGCTGTTACCTAGCAACCACATAGATACTGCATGATTTATTTATTTTTTTTTATTTATGGTTCACGCGACTATCATGTGACTCATAATTATTTAAACCCAACACCAGGTGAAAAATTGTACTATGCTCCAAAGAAGACACCATTCTGTTTACACGTTACACATTTATTCCACTTTAACCCTAGAACACTTTCGCTATAAAAAGTTACATCATCACTTTTGCCAGGTAATTTTCACCCGATATAATATACCCAAAAAAAGTATTTGTCATAAAAAAATAATCAAAATATGACAACACTTGATAAATTACAGTGGTTTTCTTTTATTTTCAACTGTGGTTTGTGTAACAAAATGGAAAATAAAAATATAGGAAGATCCTACAAATATGATCGAAAATTACTAAAATTTGGATTTTGAGAACAAAAAATTCAGAAAAAAAAAATACTGATACAGGAAACTTGGTCTTTTGTCCAGCCATTCCTCAGACATGTGAGACTTCCCTGGTGAAGACACAGACTCCTGGACACACAAACAGCACAGGAGAGAGGAACAAAAACGTGGTATTTTTTCATTGTGTGAAAATGACCACTTGATTAAAATATTGTTTTCACCAAATGAATTCACTTTGAAAACACCACTTTGTGATATATATTCATAATTCATATAAATAGCTAACTACATAATGTAGCTTTTGGCAAAAAAAAAAAAGTAAACGTACATTACCCTCTATTGCTATTGCCGGGTGAAAATCACCCGAAAGCAAACCTGTGTTACTCACTAGCTGAGATGTCAGACACAATCCTGCGACAGAATGACAGCTGGAGTTGATGAGGGACAGTAAATATGATGAGTATGACGAATGTTGTCACCCTTGACATGTGGCAGGATAGCTTGATTTTAAACACTAACACTATCGCCGGGTGAAATCCACCCAAAACGTACATTACCCTGTTTCACTATCGCCAGGTGAAAATCACCCGAAAGCAAGCCTGTAGGAAAAAGTGGGCTTTGGGTTAGGGAAACACTCACACCTTCATAGAAGTAAAAAATAATGGTTAAGCTACCCAGGGACTCATGACGCTCAGAAAAATGAAACATATTGAAAATCATGTAAATACATTTGCTCGGGTGGAAATCACATGGCGATAGTGCTCTAGGGTTAATGAAGGAATAAATGTGTAATGTGTAAACACTTTAAAAAGAAAAAGACTAAATTCAGACGATACTCTGTCTAATTTTTTCACAAAGTGCTGCATTTAGTATATATTTTTTGTGGAAAACCAAAGGTTTCTAGTTTACAAGTAAAAAAGTTAGCTACTCCACCCTTTAACTTTTGTACAAACTACACAGAGCCTCGGATTGTCACACAAGTCTCTCTTTATGACTTTTACCAATGTGTCTTATTTGACCTCCTGATACTTGCTGCTACCAAAATTTGAAATTTTATATCCATAACAAGACTCAAAATCACACATTTATTTTAGTTTCTAAAATAAACCAAAAGGAACCAGCATTTTTCCACTCAAACGTCTGACAAAAACAGAATCTATTTCTGATCCTTTGAAGCACAAAAAAATGGCTGGAGTCATTGTGAAACTGAGGCTCAAAAGTTTTGTCTTCTAATGTCTAATTAACTCTAATTATAAGTAGGAGGATTTTACGGCAAAGTTTGGATTATATTTTGTGTTTGGCGACATTCTTCTGCGTAAACTTCAGGCTTTGACTTGATTATGAAGAGTTATGAAGCTCAACAGGTATCTTTTGACAGAAAGGCTCCACCAGAGATGTGCTTTAATTGAAAACGGACCCGTTGTTTCTTCGTTTCTTCTTTTAAGAAGGTAAGCGGACACAATGCGGTTTGTTTGTGACATTGCAGCTGCAGGGCACGGTCTGGGAGAAATGAGACGTGAATTGTGCCGCTAGTTTGTGCAGGCGCTGTAAGGTCACGTGGTTCGTTTGGGATTAAGAAAGAAATGAATAGGTGGTTCACAGTCTAGATTCTGGCAGTACAAGCCAGATGGAGGCAAGAGCACTTTTTATTAATAACATTGACTTGCCAGGAATAATCGAAAATAACTAATTAAAAAGTGGATTCTAAGACAAATAATTTGCAATGCAAAAATAAAATTTAAAATCTTCATTAGCTGTACTATTGAAATAAATTAGTAAGTTGATGCAGAAACACTATTGCGTAACACTGTAGAGCATTTGGCACATAGGCTCCGTGGTGTTTTTGCTGTTTGTGGAGCGTAGTTCGCGTCAATGTAGGGATCGAGCGCACGTGTGGTGTGGCATGTGTGGGTTTGTTTGCTTGTTGACGCGGAGATTTAAAGCCAAGGAACCGAAAAATGGCACCGAAAGTGCGTCATGTTTTCGGTTCCAGTATTTCCCGAACGTTTTCGGTCGGTTCCAAGAAGGAACCATTTTTCGGTGCCCAGCCCTAATTATAAAGGAGAACTATACCTGTACAAAAGAAAATCAGAAAATGATTTCGCCTAAAATGTTTTATGTAAACATAAACAGCTCTATAGCCACTGAGCCTAGAATGACACAAGTTTGAGCAATTTGGGGTTTTTACAATTCCTCTTCAAAAGCTGAAGGGAATTCAACTCAAAATGAGGATTAGGGACTTAAAATACATTTAAAAAGTTTACGCCATTAAAAAGTCCTTTTAAATCTTTAGAAAATGTTTAGAATTTTTTCATTTGTCATAAGAGCTTTTAAACAAACACTGAGCCATCTTAGAATGGCTGATTTGACTGTAACTAAGAGGCTTACATCTACTTTTTTTTTCTTCTTACAAATAGAAAGTAAAAAGATTAATTTTATGAGAAAACTAACAAAATAAAAAAAATTGAGAAAAAGTGGGAGGTATACCACAAATATTCCCATGGCTCCTTAAGGGGTTAAAGGCGCTATCTATTTTTTTGTTTTTGCAATTTATTTACTTAAAGTCAATTTCCCCCCAGCAAATGAATGTATCTATTCAGGTAAAAATCTGTCTGCATGGTCCTGTCTCCGTCTAATAATGTCCCTTTTGTTCACCAAACTTCACAAAGTCCGTCTGTTGTTGTTTGTTGTTAGCATTATGACCAACTGCTGTTAGCATAACCGCGATGCCTCGCTCCTAACACATGTAGATCGATGTAAAAACTTTAAAATGAATTATTTCTGTTTGTTTACATTTTGAAGAAGCCAAAATCAGATATAGGACCTTTAACTTTGCTTGTAAAATGGTTGGAAATATTGTTATTTTGTTCTGTGGCTTCAATATCCACAAATATCAATTAACCTGATTATCTTGACATCCCTATCGAACAGTACAATACTACTTTTGATACTTTTTCATCCATACTTTGGACTGTTTGACGGCTGAAAGTGTAGACAGAGTGTGAGGAGCAGAGTCCAGTGACACGACAGGCGTTTGTGGGTCTATTCTGGGCTCACAGACACTCAGAATAGAAGCTGAGGTTTGAGTGAAAGCCGAGCTGTGGCAGTGTCTCTGCGCTGCTCTGAACTGTGACAGCTGAAGACTGGAACAGGTGAAGCCCAGACCTGCAGCCTGTGTGGCTCCAGAGTCAGGCTCGCAAACAAACCAGAGGAAAAAGAGCTTAAAGGAATGAACAGAGACGGTTAAAGGTTCTATGTTACGGCAAACTGACTTCTGTGAGGTCTTAGCCTTTCTGGGATGTTGCTATAACAAAAAAAAAAAAAAAAAAAAAAAAAGAAAACAAATAAGCAATCTGAGTTCTAAGACACAGACCAACTCATGTCAGACCAGAAAGGAGGGAAAACAAACAGTTTTTCCCATGAAATGTTATTCATGGGAAAAAAACTGCCTCATCCATAAAAGTGTTCTTAAAAAATTGTGCCTAACTTCCACTTTAAGAAGATGCTGAGAAAACTTTGTTCATAAGAAGCTAAATTCCTTCTTAACAGCCTTTACGACAAGTTCACCAAATTCCTGCTACAAAGGGTTATTGACACAGAGGGTCCTGAGTAGAAGCTGCTGCAGGTCTATTAAAGGGGTCTCTTTTTTAGCATAAAAACTGATGAATGTTTTTGTTTCTGAAAAAAAAATTGTATACACTAATTTCTAAAAATACATAGTCTACAAACATGTTGGAATTACAATTTTTGATGAATTTATATAAAAAATAAAATTCTGAAGCAGCAGACTTTTTGTTCTTATGAGTGCTCCTGAGTGTTCTCAAGGTTAGTTCTTACAGACAAACATCTTCTGTTAAGAACACATTTTGTGAATATCAGAAATGTTCGTAAGAAGCCTTTATAAACACTTTTGTTTGTAAAAACATGTCATGACTCTCGCAAGACTTAGAAAGTGCTTAAAACCAATGGCACGGCGAGTGTGCGGAAATAATCCATAGAGAGTTTGTTTTTGTTGGAGGTCGCAGAGGTCTGAAGTGACTTCAAGTCATAATACGAGCATTCTCCCAGGAATCCACGTGAATCCATGTTGCTTTGGGCAAACACAGACCGCTGTGGACTGGAGCTGGTGTACAAGACATTTTGCAAGAAACTCACCCGTGTCTCGCACTGAACTCACCTCGTAGTCAGTGTACCTCCTGTACACTACGAGGCGTTACCACAACTCTCACTGACTGATCTTCCAAGTATTTATTCTTTTTTGACTGACTGACTGAAAACCTCATAAATGGAAATGGCCTGGAAATGCTTATGAATACAGAAGTGAGCTATTTTGAAAATAAACAGTCCAACTGCCGTTCTGTGCATAGAGTCAATTATAAACCTCATCAAAACTTGTAATTTAAAAAGTCTATTTTAAATAGACTGATCATAAACCTAATCTGTGCTTTAATCTAAAACACACAAATAAACTCTCAGCTGTTTACTCTGCACTTAGGCTTTCCCTCTCCGAGACGCCTCCTCCACAGTGTCTGTTTGACTGTTTGTGTGTGTGTGAGATCGGGGTGTGTGTGTGATCTTTGTGTGTGTGTGAGCAGTCTGCACACAGTGGCTCAGTCTGTCCACACTCTCTCTCTCTCTCTGAAGTGTAGTATTTATAGTAGCAGCCCGTCTCTGGAGGAATGAGGTAATCCAAACCAAATGGGCCCAAACAGGAGCGGCCGGGACAGGAAGTGATGTCATGACCCTGCGCCCCTCCCACCCGCCTCATGGGACATTTACAACTCAAGTTTCTGGTTCCATTCTGGAGCAGAGAAAGTTCAGAATGGAACCAGAAACTTTGGGCAAACAAGCACTTTGAAAACGCATAAACACAGAGTGAGGGCACAAATTAGAAGCACTGCACCACTTTTATTCTCCATAAACTAAACTAAAACGGTTTTGCATCGGTTAAAGTCAAAGGGTTAGGAAAAAGTAGTTTGTCACATCTCATCTGTTTATCATTGTGTTCAATTAAAACTAATAAGTGTATTGTTTATGTCAATTATTTCTGTTTGTTTAGATTTTAAGCCAGTAAAATAAGGCCAACAAAGCAACAAAGTTCATAACTGGTTGAATCAATTGTAATGATCTTCTTTTGAGCATGTCTTAGAGGGACTATACCTTTTTACAATCAAATAACTTAAAATCAGTTTCCCCCAGCACAGAAGCCCAGATATCGTTATGTTTACTCAGATAGAAATAGTTTGCAATGTCCTGACTACGTCTAATAATGTCCTTCTTTTTACCAGAATCCACAAATGTTATCATTGCTAGCATTGTGGCTAGTTGCTGTTAGAAAACAGACACATCTCACTTCAAACAGCTGTGAAAACAGCTTAAAACACATCGTGGTGAACAGATCAGAGGCTCAGGATGCATTAGGTAAGTGAAAATGTGACTGATGTAGGAAGCTTAAACCTTTTTTTGTCTGTTTACTTTTTTTTTTTAAGGTGTGCCGCTTTTTTAAGGTCTTGGCCTCGTTTCAGACTCAAGCACCTCTGGATTTGGTCTTGTCTTGGACTCAGTCTGTTTTGGACACTGAGACCACATTTCGTCAACACCATGCTCTGATGAACTTGCACCAAAAGAGCGGTGGCCTGTCCAGACACAGTTTGCAAAAGCCCTGCACAATACAGACTGTTCTCACAGATATGCGTCTATGCAACGCAATTTTATATGGCATGTCATATGAACAAAATGTATATTCTTTGCATGCCTATTTCACACGCTACTTCAGCTCATTTCTGTGGTGGATGTAACTCTAACCCTGTTATTATTCATAAATACTAACACAATTCTAATCCTAACCTTAACCAACTCCAAGCCTCAGACCTAAACTTAGCCGTAGACTCCGCATGAGCGCTATATCTTATGCAGGCTGAATGAAATGTGGCGGCCATCTTGGCGTGGTCACTCATTCTCCTCATTGTGAGGTATTTCAATGGAAAGGTTCCGCATGTTTAAACATAACTTTTGAAAAGACAGATTTTCGCAGATTTTTTCGTAGCACGTCACAATGATACAGGACATATAATTATATGTATAAAAATCTGTGTTTTGTTTCACAGACTTGTCATTGATAAAACGCACAGAACTTACATAGTGCCATTCAAATACATAGCACTCAGTAGAGCAGGTGACTGTGGCAAGACCATAGACATTCATTTGTAGACGCGCAGTCAGCCGCTCTATTGCTACAACACAAACAGCCATATTCCTCCGATAGATGTGACGACGCAAATCCATTGAACGCAATGGCACTTTTATACATAAAACAAGCAATTTCATCAAAACCACTAGCAAAACAGACTGATTTGTGGCAATGCTATATTACTGTATATTTCCCAAACTGATACATTCATAGGCACAAAATGCTAAACTCCATCACTTGTTGATGCAACTTGGACAAACCTCCACAGAGAAGTGAAGCTACATGTACAACTTATATTTGGTGATGTTTGTGTACATGTTCACTAGTAATATGCAAAAGAGGATGATTAGTGTCATTAGACTCTTAAATGATGCACTGGTTTAAAACCTTTATTTGAAGTTTGCTTATCAGTTTTACACACAAACTTAGCCCATAATAAAACACTTGAATGTTTGTAAACTCACCAGTTAAGTTATAGGTTCTGACCTCTAAATGTGGTCAACAGGTTTGTACAGCTGACACTCTCTGGATCTTTCATAACTTGTGTATTTTGCGGGCTAATGCTAACAGCTATAGGAAAACAGACAGCAGAGTTCTTCCCAACATACCAGACTAGTCAGATGCTAAGTGTTCGATAGCATCAGAGTCCAACTGCAGGTATACTATTATATGTCTATGGGTTTAGATTTAGATGGTCTTGATTTGGTCTCGTGGACAGCGGTCTTGGTCTTGTCTCGGTCTTGACCTATAAAAGTCTCAGTCTTGGAACTCTGTGATCTCAGAGAAGTCTTGGTCTCGATAAGTGCTGTCTTGACTATTACATTTATTTTCAAAGAAGCAAAAATCAGGTAGAGAACTTTTAAGATGCATAACTTGACAATGGAGCAAACATAAGTGTATTTTAGTTAAAATAACAGCATTTTTCTCACTTGAAATTCGGAAATAATTCAAACTAGAATAAAACTTGCCTGTTCTATGACAATACTTAGAGAAAGAACGTAGTATTATACTTAAAATAAGATAAATATGACTTAACTCAAGCACTTTTAGCTGATTTAAGTCTGTGTATATACATATCTGCCACATTACAAATCACTTATACAACTATAAAATTTACTTTTATTGCAGCGATCAGTCAAAAAACTTCTCAAGAATGATTACAAACTATGCAGATCCATAACTCCAGTCATAAACACACAACCTTAAGCATCACAATCAATGAACAATAGTTTCTAACACTTCACAGAAAGCTGCAAAGCCCACACAGCTGTCGTTGAAATTCCAAACTTCCCACTTCCAGCTCAAGAATGCTAAACTCCTCCACATTTGCCTGCCACATTTTTTCACTTTTGCGATTCAGTTTGACGGATCAGAACAGTTCCAAAACACTTCTTCTTCACATCTGCATGACTTTAGCAGCTGCCGAGACTCCGCCCCTTTCTCCCTCTCTCTCCAAACATGGCCGCGCTCGTAAACTTACCATTTTGGCTCTTCTCCTCTTCCTCTTTCCACAAAAGTGCAATCCGGTAAATCCCTTTTTGTGTCGCGGTTTAGTTTAGTAGTTTTTGTCCGAGTTTTCATTCAGCTCTCCTTCTCTGTCTGTCTCCAAACACTCTGTTCTGCCGCTGCTGCTGCTGTCAACTTTTCCAATAACACACACAGACTCAAAGCCCGCCCACTTTGGCTGGAGGCTCCGCCCACTTTGGCCTTCCTCTTGTGACCCTGGCTTCCTGCTACTTTTAGCTCCTCACACAAAACAGGCTGGAGTCAAGCTCGGGACTAAGCACAAACTGGAACAGGATTGGGAAAGTTTATGCAACTTTCAAAACACAATGATAATACAAAAAATGTAAAAAACTACTTTGAAGAAACGAAAAATACTTTGATCACTTTTTCAAAAAGTCAGAATTTGTTCCAACCATAAGCTGAAAAAATAAATAATAAATAAATTCTCTTTTTCCAGACTAGTTTCATTGTCATGGCAACAGTGAAGTGCTTCACTAACTTGTTTACTAACTAAGATATATATTTTTTTTACATTTTAACTGCAGTACTACACTTTATATCGTCATCAAAAAGACCCAAGAGCATCTTTTTAGGAAGAAAAAGGTAATTACTTCAACTGTGTGTGATCTTGTGTCTGTGATAAAGATAAACTAAAGTCTTTCTGTTTATCTGCTTTTCTGCCACTGTTAAAGTTGGGGTAGCTAAATTTTCTAGTTTTAAATTAGTAAACTTTGTCTTTTCCACTTTAAAGTACGCAGCAAGACTTTGAAATCAACCCTATTTATTGGCAGCCAATGAAGTTGAGCCTAGACTGGGGAGACATGTTCGCTCTTTTTACTGTTTGTCAAGCTGCATTTTGAACCAATTGCATGCAGCAGTATTTAGTGAAGATTGTGGCAGTCCAAGGTAGAGTGAGTTACTCAAATCCAGTTGGCTTGTAATGAAAGCATGGATAACAATTTTTAGATTTTTCTGTATTAGAATTGTCTTTAGACTTGCAATAGCTTTTAATTGGTAATAGCTTTTTACTACATTTGCAATCTGTTTATCAAAATTAAAATTGGAATCGGATGCACGGTAGCAGAGTGGTTAGAGCTCTGGCTTCCCAATAAGGAGGTCGTGGGTTCCACTCCCGGGTCGGACCATATCAACATCTCACGATCCTCTGGGTGGAGTTTGCATGTTCTCCCCGTGTCACCGTGGGTTTTCTCCGGGTACTCCGGTTTCCTCTCACCTCCAAAAACATGCATGTTCAGGTTAATTGGGCATCACTGTAAATTTCCCTTAGTGAGTGACTGAGAGAGTGAATGGTAACCCTGCAAGTTGGCCACTGTCCAGGGTGTTCCCCGCCTAAGGCCCAAAGTCACTGGGATAGGCTCCAGTCACCCGCGACCCCTAACAGGATTAAGCGGTAGAAAATGAATGAATGAAAATTGGAATCGATAAACACACCTAGGTTTTTTACTGAATTTTGCAAATTTACTGACAGGTGGCCCAAAGTTTGGCTTATTTGGACAATTTTAGTTTTGTCTCTAAAAAAAACAACACAAAAAAAAACTTAAATTACATGTTTACTCTCTTCCACACCTGCGTAAAATCACTCTGTCTGCACAACACACCTCATTAAGTCACTTTTATTCACGTGGCGCCTCAGACTGAAGAGAAGCTCTGGCTTTGAAAAAAAACAAAACTGTGGATTCAGATTATTTATTGTCTGTCACAAAACAAACAACAACATTCAGTTTGGAGCAGCCACACAACATGGTGTTAAAGGGAACCCTGACTATGAGACAAATCTGGCTAAAATGCTGGTATGCTCATGCTTACTAAAATAAAGTGCAAACAAATATATAACTGCTTACAGTTTTTTTTTTTATTAAAATTGTCTTGTGTATGTTGTTTTCAAGCCCTGGCAGCCGCCATTTTGGTTGATGACATAAAATGTTTCCATGGTTACTCCCACAATTTCATCTGTGAACAGTTCCACAAAAACACCACTGACAGTGTCCAGTTCTTGTCCTTCCTCTTGATTATCTTCAGTGTCACTAGATTCCACATCATCTTCCTGTATTTAGCCAAACTCCGGCTCAAACTGAAAAGGTTTAACCCAGGAATTCATGTTGCTTAGTTACCGTTACCCTGACAACACTATTTTATGTCATAACCGCAGCAAAATGGCAGCCTTCATGTCATTTCTTTAAAACACTATTTTAATAAAACTACAAATACTTCCAAGGTATTTGTCCTGTATTTATATAAGTGATGATATTATAAGTGTTTTAGGGCAAACGTGTGATTATATCCAGGGTTTGCTTTAAAGAACAGCCAACAATAAATAAATACCCCCCTCAGTGTAAACATAAGACTCAGTCCGACATCAGTACAACAAACACAGTAAAAGCAAAACAAAAGGTTGTTTCAAAAGTGCAGAGCAGGGACTTTCACAGACATGAGGATAATATTATGCTAGCATAAAATGTGGCATCAAATAGGCACAAAGAGCTTGTTATATCTAGCATAGATTCTATATTTTACTAAAAGATGTTGGCTCTATCTTTAGGATGAGTTTTATTCAGTGAAAGCACAAAAAGAGTTTGGTTTGAGAGGTGAAGCCGTGGAGCTGTGCTGCTGCTTTTGTGCACAGAAACAGTTTTACATCACATCTCTTTCCCTCGTCTTTGATCCTGTCAGACTATGTCCACACATGCTCTGCTCTGATTGGCCAGTTCTCATTACTTCACACTTTTTTTTTTTTATTTTGGTTGAAGCCACGTGGCGACACTTTCTTTTGGGTTTAAGGGGTAAGTTTAGGCTTCAAGTTACCAAAGTGGTTTAGGTCTGGGGCTCGGGGCAGGTTAACATTTACTCGTTAAACCAGCGGTGGGCAATTATTTTTCTTCGAGGGCCATATTCAAGTCCAGACAAATGACAAAGAGCCGGACCACAATTATTGAAATCATTTATTATTGCAAGCTCATTTTCTATAAAAAAATAGGCTACTTATCTATTAATATTGCACTTATTAATCACAGGTGCAAACACATTGCCAAGTCAATCAAATAAAAGAAATACACACTGCAAAAATGTAGCTCTAGATTTGCTAAATTGTTTTGAAATCTGGATTTTATCTTTATTTTTTTGTGGTTAAGATGCTTTTAGTTGATGTACTTAAATTAATTATTTAGCTTGCTTAAGGTGTTTGTCTTGTTTAAATAGATTTGCAAATTTGATTCAAGCTAAATATCTTGAAACAGTCAGAAATGTCTTCAAACAAGTGAAATATGCTACAGATGTTAACAAATGTTTTTGGATCTGGCTAAAATATCTAAAATTAAGATGAATATTCTGAATTCTAGTAGTTTTAACCTAGACTGATAGTATAGATAATTAGGCTTTGCAGGGTAAAGAGTAATGCTTATTCTCAAAAACATGCCGGGGGCCTGATTAAAACAAGTGGAGGGCCGTATCTGGCCCCCGGGCCATAGTTTGCCCAGGTCTCGAACAACACCAAATGTCGCCCGTGTCTTCAACCAAAATGTGAGGTTATTTAACATTTTGGCTTTTCATACTGACATAAAAAATGCGTGACAATGTGCTTACTGTACATGTTTGACATTTTGTTGTTGTAGATCTACATTTCTTTGAGACTGGGCTATTTCCACATTCGTTGTGACAAAACCACACGTAGCACTGGGAAACATTTACCCTGGTAGTCACTATCTGAGCTGCTGTGCAGAGGGTAATAAGCCTGGCCTCACTTTTGTGTCCGAAAGAAAACATTTCTACGTTTAGAATACAAGACAGAAATTTCATGTGGCTCTAGTGATAAAGTGTCAAAGGTTTGAGGAAGCAAAAGAGGAGTTACAAAGTGTTTTTCCCACTTGCTCCACATTTTGATGGAAAAGAACAGAATCTCTCCCTATAGTGTCAGTTCAGAAGATAGAGGGGCGTGGTCTTGTGGTTTGGGGGCGTGTCTTTGTGGTTGTGGGCGTGTCCTTGTGTTGTTTTACAGCAGCAGAAGCAGTGTGTATTTTCCATATGTGAGCACAAGTATGGCAGAAGCTGTGGTCTGTGTAAAGAGCCAGAAAACCACGGAAAGTATGAAGTAAATGTGATGCAGCTTTAGGGAGGAACCTGAACCCGTTTTACAGAAAAGAAAGTCCCTGCTAAGAAAACTACAGCATTGTGCTCTGACTGCCGAAGAAAAATTAGCTATTCTCCAATTTGATTTATTCATTTAGAAGGAAAAAGTGGATTTTATAGTTCAGTGAGATGTAATGGTCAACAAAAAATCTGATAATGAAAAGTAAAACTTGGGGCCAAGTGCATCGGTTTCATTTCACTTCATGGAAATCGTCTGACTTCATTGGGGTTTGTTCGCTTCACAAGAGGCGTTAGTAAAAGATACAATAATATATTCTAAAGTTGACAATTGACACAAGAACAGTCTTTTACCTCAACCAGGGCTGGTTCTGGCCAACACATCAATCTCCTCCTGCTTGCTGATTGGACGATCGTACTTCCTGGTTTTTGGGAATTGTCTGCAGTCCTGTGATACCTGACCTAGTAGCCTGGCTAGCTAAATGTAGTCATGAAGACCCAAATAACCATAGGCAATACTCCAGACCTTCTGTTAAGTTTCAGTAGAACAGATTAGAACTGTTTTTTCCAATTTGCGGCAGTGTTAGGAGTAAGTCATGACAAAAGTAACACATTTTTGTAATATTTTCTCCTTTTCAGTAACTAGTGTAGCTCATTATTTATAAAAATGCTGACATGAAACTAGTTACAATCTGAGTAACTTGAGCTGTACTTTTAAACAAACAAACAATAAACAAAAACAAACAAACAAACAAATCAAAGTTTCTGTGTTCTTTTGGCTTAAAAGTTCATAAATATTGTGAGGAAAAAGTGTAAAAAAAAACAACAACAACATATAATTAATCAGTAATCAGGTGTAAAAGGATTTTGTATAGTACACTGTGATCAGCTCAACCTAACTCAGAGAAGTGAAACTCATTTTAAAGACATTCATTCATCATTTTCTACCGCTTAATCCCGTTAGGGGTTACGGGTGACTGGAGCCTATCCCAGTGACTTTGGGCCTTAGGCGGGGGAACACCCTGGACAGTGGCCAACTTGCCGCAGGGTTAGACAGACAACCATTCACTCTCTCATTCACTCACTCACAGGGAAATTTACAGTGATGCCCAATTAACCTAAACATGCATGTTTTGGAGGTGGGAGGAAACCGGAGAAAACCCCACGGTGACACGGGAAGAACATGCAAACTCCACCCAGAGAGATCGTGAGATGTTGATATGGTCCGACCCGGGAGTCGAACCCACGACCTCCTTATTGGCTACCGTGCACCCCATTCAAAGACAGTTTTATCAAAATACAAATATAACACTTATCCCTGTAACTAGAATTATAACATGTATAACAGTAACTTGTACAGTAACACTGACCAGGGGTCCTCTGATGAGCAAGCTCTTTTGGGTATAAAGAAAGATTTTAAACTTTTAAAGAAAGTTAAACTATAATATTTGAACTTGAAATTATGTTTAAGCAAAATGTGAATCTCTTTTGGAGGCTTTTAAAACACTAATGATTCATAATTGACCACTGTAATAATTTATTTACATAAAACCTCCAGTTAGGGAGTACTGACTGTGAGGGAAGCTCAGGCAGGGATTCTTAACCTTAATGACCTCAAGGCCTGAATATTCATGTGCAAAGTAACCTGGGGCCCAGTTTCAGTATTTAAAAGTGGGTTAGGTGATTTTCACACTGCAGACACAATTTAGGTTTTAAATCTGACAACTTTCTCTCATAAATTCTTCAACACATTGTAAATATCAATATGTATTAAGTTTTGGTTGCAATTTTTGAAATAAAACCCTCTGTTTTCTCTTTTAAAGTGAAACTGGAAAGGACCACTCTCCAGTTTCACTAACATTCTTTATTATTTGATTCAGAGAGTAGTCTGGGGTCTATTTTTTTTTTACAAAGTGCTACAGTTATCATTAACTTTTTTGGTGGTAAACATAAAGTTTACTTATTTACAACTAAAAAAGTTAGCTACCCAAACTTTAACTGACCATCAAGGAGGTGCTCGTGGCCTCGGGGTTAAAAATCTGGCTTAGAGGGTACTCTGGACAAAAAGGTTGGAAACTGGTTTAGAAAATTCCAGACTCATGGTTTCATAAAATTATACAGATAGATATAGAAGCTTCTATTTCTACTGGATTGGCTTTGAAATAAAAAACTGTGGTACATATGTTATTGAGAGAAAGTTTATGAAATAATGACATAATGAATTCATTTGACCCCATTTGCGTCACTGGAGACAAGACGATCTGATACAGTCATTGTCCAGTTTCATATCCATCAGTATTTCATTCAAACACAAAGCAACAACACGTCACAAAAACAAGACTGAAAAGTGCAAAATGAATTCCATAAAGTTTTAATTTTATGCTAATTTCCTGTCTGCCTGCTCTTTATTTCCTCTGAGCATTCTTGTCCACTGCTCTATAGAAAAGCGCGGCTCCACTTCACTGCTTATGTAAGATTAGTGCGCGAGGAAGAGCGCGCACGGGTCCGGCTTGAACAGAGGCAGAATAAAAGCGGGATTTGAAGAAAGTAGATGCGTCTCCCACGTTTTTTTCCAGCCTGAAAAGAATCCGTGTGTCTGCTGCTGCGGCGTAGAGATTGGACTTTGATTTTTTGAAGTTGTGTCCAGCTGCTTTTAAGTGCGGTCGGACTGATTTAAAACAGCGCGTCTGTTTTATTATTTAAACAGGTTAAACATGCGCCTCTGCTCGCTCACAACAGGACAGAGCAGATCCAACACAGCAGGAGGGCTTTTCACTCTCCATTTGAACAGCTACTGTAAACCTCAGAGCCATTTTCTTTGAAGTCCACAAAGTAAAAGAGATGCTCACATTTTAGTGTAAGTACTGTTTCCCGTCGGACTCACAAGTCTGTAGATTTCCTGTTTTTCGAAGCACAAAGCATCTGTTTATATGAGAAGCATTACAAACATGTCTTGTAGGGATGGAACGGAGATCACATTGTCACGATACTGTGCACACACGTAAAGAATGATCTCGTGAGATTTTTCTTCTGTTATGATCATAAAGAGTTGAATTGTGTATCTTTGAGCAGCTGTAGTAAAAAGTCTCCTCCACACACGGACTTGTAGTGGACATACTCAGACATAGAACAGTCTAACTATGTCCCAGTTTTTATTTCGTAGTGACAGCACCAATATAAACTGAAATAATTAGTTCTACATTTTATTCTATAGTTCATCTTTACACATCTCGGAAAGAGCACATTGTTTTTCAAACTTACTATTGACCCTATTTTGTCCCGCCTACTTTTCTAGACATGCACTTCCTGTTTAGCTGCATTTAGCCTGTAGATTTCAGTCGATGGGTTTATTTTAACTGTCATTATATTTAATTAAAATTGCCCCACAAGACAGACAAACAAACACAGTAGCTACCTTAAAAGAGCTAAACAGGAAGTATATTTCCAAGCCCGGTGGGCGGGACAAAATAGGGTCAATAGAGAGGAAACGTGACACAACAAAACCAAGAATTACAGGTCAGATCTATGAAGAGGCAACCTTGCTCTCAATAAGACTGCATTTTTTCAAGCTTTTTTGAATAAAATTACCCTATAACATTATAATAATAATCAGATACATATTAAATATGTGCAATATTTTACATTGGAACATTCCAAATATTTGGCTCTGTGCATGGAATTTCAGTTGGCTTGTGTAAGTTCAAAATAGCTAACTTCTGTACATACGACCATTTCCTGTTAGCGTTAGCATTTAAACACTAACACGTCTCTTTTTAAACACACAAGTGTCTCTGGTGTTTTCTGTAACATTCACCACAACTGTCTGATCTAAAGAGTATTTATTTGTTTTAAACTGATGTAGTGAAAACCTCATAGAAATGAACAAGAAATGGTTGTAGGATGTACTATTTTGAACGAAAACAAGCTAACTGCACAGAGCCATTGACCTTTCACCGAGCCCCGCCCCAAACGGCTATTGTCCAATCAAACATCGTAGCAACCGTTGCTATGTAAATAGGCCGTCAAATCTTGAGCTCCAAGCAAGACGGTGAAGCGATGCGCCTACTGTTTAGGTAAACTGGACCTGAGGAGTTGTGTTCTTTCCATTTCTAAAGCCGAAAACTACTGGAGCAGTGTCTACAATGGATTAAACAGTACAGACGGCTCGGGCGGCTCCTCTACCAGCTACATATATCGGACAAATGTCTGTTCAAAGGTAAAACTAATGTTTAACTATAGCTATGGACTTACTGTAGAAAAACACAAACTAGACTGAAGTTATACCACAACGAGGATATAATTGGCAGAAGTTACGCTCTAAGCTGCTACGTTTAGCTAGCCTCTTAGCTTTAGCCAACACTGGTAGGTTTAGCTCGCTAACATACCTCGTAAATGAACAATATTCTTGCAATAGAGAAAAATATACCTTAGCATATGAAAGCGAACTTACCCGCAGTGCAAGAGCAGGACAAGGCTGTGCTTGTTGTATTTGAGGTAACGTTAAAAATCATGGGTTTCTCTGATTTAGCTTGAGACCAGTAGCATTAGCCTCCATAGGAGTTATGTCCCCTTCGTTGCGTATTTTAATGTTTTGAATAAATCCCTCCGCTGCAGTGTGAACCCCCTCTGCCTCGATCTAGAGGATATCGCGGAAAAATTGCTTTAAAAAAGTCACTAACGTGAACAGGTGTACTTCTTTTGTCATTGAAGTCTATGGCACGCCGTCATATTTGACGGGCGTAGCAACAGTAACTAAGGGGTCGGGGCTCGGCGAAAGGTCAATTAGCTCTTCATGATGACAGAATCTTGTTTGAAAAGCTACATGACAAATTTAAAGCATTCTTTAAATTAGTAAATAGCATTTGTCATACTTTCATTTTGGCTGAAAAAGTTATTTCGTAAACTTCAAAAATGGTAATGATTCAATTCAATCTGTATAGGGTTATTTCATAGCTTGGGTTTGAAAACTGATTCATTTTTTCAAGGCACCTGACAGTAGCTCAATATACTGCATACTAGTGCCTGCTACATTGACGCATCAAATAAAAAACTTTAAACAAACAGTATTGGCATGTTCTATAGTCTAGTAAAGTTGCTTCGCACATCATTTAAGGAAATGGACGTTCGTAATGTTCATAAAAAATGTATTTACAGATAATGAGACAATGTGTAATCTTTATTTTACATTTTAAGAGGCGTAGTCACAGATTAATAAGCCAATCAGAGCCTGCATCTTCTGCCGTGTAAAAACCAACATGGCTGCTTCTAAGGAAAAAATACATGGAACTGAAAAACATTGCGGATTTCTGCAGAATCAATGACGAGGCAAACAACAATTTTACTGTGAGGTTAGTTAGGTTAGATTTTGGTCTAAATGACAGTCGACCAATCAGCTCCTTTGATTCATCTGCGTCAAAATTAGCTAACCTGATTGCCCGGTACGATGTAGATTCGATCTGGCAGGCGGGGTGGGGGGTGGGTGGGGGTGACCAGATCCACTCTTCGCAGTTTGCTGAAGTGTGGGCTATGGATCATAGGCAAGTCTTAAGTAGGAAATGGCGTCAAAACCTGTACAAACCAGCTGACCAAGGCTACAGTGTACAATCGAAATTGTCAAAGTATGAATACAACAGAGGTCGGTTCATAAGAAAAACCAACACAAAATGTCCACTTGACTTCAAAAACAGGTCTTTGAAGCAAAGTCTAACTCCAAGTACATTTAAGAAGAGAAATTAATACTCAAACACGGTTATAGACTCTAAAATGTGTGCGTTACTATCTCTAGAGCTCTCAGTGTTGAAATGCCGGTGTCTTTTGCCGCGTCGTGAACAGCTCCACAGCCTGATCATGGAACGCTCTCCTCTCCATAACTCAGTCTGAGAGGATAATGGCAGCCATTGTCCGCGAGGCGTTCGAGTGCTGCATGTAAAGCGCTCTGGGGACGCGCTGATGATGGATTAATCAGTAAATAACAAGGGCCCCATAATGCACCAGGAGAGCGCACGTCTGCACCACTCCACTGAACTCAAACACTGCTTTTGTTTATGATCAGGATTTTTAGCTTTCTGGGTTATCTCACAAAAAATGTACTTTTATAGAAGAAAAGCAGAGAGGGAAAACAAAGTGGAACAATGTGACTATTCACTTTATTCTGCCCCGCCCACTGGCCACGTACTTCCTGTTTTAGGGAATTTAGAGAATTACTGAGAGGTGTCATTAAATAAAATCTAAGACAAGTTTTTTTTTGTACCAAACATGCCGTGTTCATGTGCACTAACAAGTCAACAGTGTATTTCTATGGACAGTTTAAAACGACTTTAGATGTGTTTATAAAACCTGTTTAGGGACAGATTGTTGTGATGCACAGGAGTTACATTACCCTGAATTTACACCAGGAGTTGCAGCAGCATGTAACAAAGGCAGAGCGACGTACACGCATATTTTCAGACACGTCAGTCTACACTAGAAATGTCAGTGCTGCTCT
>CM076399.1:37637413-37662413 GCA_038363315.1 Mugilogobius chulae | reverse complement strand
AATAATCACACTGCGTTAACGGGTTAATCTTCCAAGCCCTAGTAAATACATTGAAACTTGATTTTTTGTTCTTTTTTTTTTTCATGCATCTCTATTATCGAAATAAGTCAGCAAAAACACATTTTACACAATCAAAGAGCCAGTGTTACTCATAAAAGCTGTGTTGGATCTGTAAGTGCGGATTAATCAAAAGAGACCAACAAAGACATTTAACAACTGAAAAATGTTACTTATTTTGCTGTTTTTGTCCTCTTTTGGTGAACATCCTTCAGACCTGCCTTATCTATTGTTTTAGGCTAAATTTTGTGTAACTTTAAACCATTTTGCGCTCTAACTTAGGCCTAGTGTGGAAAAAGAACCACTGCCCTACATTTTCAAACCGAAGACATTTGAACTTTTTCCTATTTTACTGACTTTACAATAAAACATATCATTGAATTGCCTGGGGCCAAAAATCCAACTCACATCTTTTTTTTTTATCTCGGCCATTCCAGTCATTACCTGCGGCCATGTTCTCCCAGCATGCATCTCTCTGGCATGATCCGTGTAACATCAGTGATAGTCCGTGTTAAACTGTTAAACGCTACACGATCTTTATCTGGGCCGTAAAGATGGCGGAGAAGTCGTGTTATTTCTGAAGAGAGAGAGAAGATAAGGCTGTGAGGGCGGATTCGGGGTTAAATGAACTCCTGAAGCCAAGATTAACTTAAAAGAGGCGATTATGAATGAAGCAATGGGAGGAAAGAGTGTCCTCCATCAAGGACGCACGAGGCTTCGGAGACATCAAACAAGACAGTGTGTTCACATGCACAAGAAACAGAAAGCTCCGATTTAAACGGATCAGAGAGTTTGCTTTGTGTCATTTCATAGCACTTCCTTTACATAAATGGGTCAATAATGTTTAAAGCTGGTCGACCTAATTATCAAACAAGGACTTTCGAAGCTTTTGGCACTTTGACATTACCTTCACTTGTTTTTTTTTCTTTAAAACAGGTTTATCAGACACTAATAAAGCAGGTTTTTCCATTCCCTGCGCAGTCAATCAACTCTCATTCTAACGCTGGGTCTACACTGACTGATGGCCGGTTTGGAAGCGCGCAGGTGACATATCATACATCCAGTTAATATTGAGAATAATAAATTTAAGTGAAGGGAAACTGGATGAAATTTTGTTGAAAGTAAACTAGGAAAAAGGGATGGGATTTAATAAGTTTACACTTCCCACATTCCTTTTGAGAATGTTCAATATTGTATGGCTTGTAATGTACTACATGCTTGATGAACATACTCAAATAAATTTCATTTCATTTCTTGCAAAGGGTCTGTTACACCAGCAACAGTCAACGATAATATTCGCCCAGAGCTGCACTGATTCAAGTAGATCTTGTGAGAATGCTCATATGATTTCTAGAAAGAAGCATCAGACCACTGTAGCATTTTGGAAAACTAGACTTTATATGGATTCTTTCTACCAACCGGTCCGTGTGACAGGGTGCATTTGTTTTAAGCACTTTGGGCCCATTCATGAAAGTCTTCGTAAAATCTGTGCGTAACTTCCACTTTAAGAAGCTGCTGCGAAAACTCTACGTGTGATTCACGACGAGTTCGTAACGAGCCAAATTCCTTCCTAACAGCCTTTACGCCAAATTCACCAAAGTCCAGCTACGAACGGTTATTTACATAAAAATGAATAATGCATACTTCCTTATATGGCAAATCTGGGCCGGCCGCAGCGCGTCACCGACAAGACTTGAAGCAGGGGAAATGAGGAAGAAGCTGCAGCAGCGCGTTTCCCCACTTTCGCTGAGTTAATACTTCAGAGTCTTTTAAAAATGTCCAAACACACAAAAACACACTCAGAGGGAACAGATTCAGTCACAAATGTATTGAAATACCGCTGGGCTTTTGCCGTTTTTATCGCGTTTCATGTCACGTAAATTTGTTTTATGTCATAATATCAAAAATATTGTTATTGGGTTTACATTTGTTTTATGCATAAAATCCAAAATATGGTTATAGGAACACATTTTCTATGGAAACAAACAGGAAGAGGCCCTCTGTTTCAACCTGAATTCAAGCCAAATTATTTGCCAATGGGTAAATAAACTTTTCTTACCGCTTTGGTAACTTTTTGGTCTTATTTTAAGCCAAATTCTCTTACAACCAGTAAAAATGTCTTAAAACCAGTTAAATATTCTACTTTACATTACACAATTAAATATTATATTTAAACAGCTCAAATTTTGATTCCAAGTGATTTTAAGCAAGTCTATTGATAGTTCTAGACTTGCTCTAGGCAGTGCAGCGTGAAACACAAAAATCTGGTTCTGGTCTGATCTACTCATGTAAGTGTCTAACTAAATACTGGTTAAATGTGTCATTTTTCCTGCATTACACAAGTTATTACTGTTGTTTGCTTACATTTAAGCTTTTAACTGTAATTTCTGTAAATAATCACTGACTTGGGTGATCTTAATTAGCATAATTGAATCAGCTTCTGGCCTTTTCCTGTTACTTTGATGTGTTTTTGCGTATTATATTTCTCTCATTAACAATCTCACAGACAAGTTTCAGAAAAGGAACACACAATCTTCTTGCTGTGAGGCGTGAGTGCTGCCAAAGTTTAAAAAAATATGAAAAAAGTAATACAAAATTAATTGAATTGCTGATATGAATCTTCACAAATCCAGTGTTGTATTTCTACACCTGTCTTTATTGCTCTTAAGGCTGCACTGATCAAAATTAAATAAGGATTTGTCATTTACTGAAGGTCAACAGAACCAATCTCCTCTGGTCTCTCTTAATCAGATGCCGGGATTGTGAATGATTTTGGACTTAAAGCTTTGTAAAATGTGATAAATGTGCTTCCTTCAAAGGCACTGTACAAGCTGTTCATCGACTGTTCTTTGAAGTCTGTCCTCGTCTCAAATCCCTTGTTCAGACCCAAATCCTGCTCTAATCCAGGACTGCGGGCTCTCCTCATGCAAATGCAGCTTTGTTCTGTGAAAGCTGGAGTCTGCAGGTAACATGTTCATCTGGAGAACCAGCAGGGCCAGTCAAGTGGTCGAAATAATCCCACCTCATTTGTGATTACAGGTATTTTTCCAATTCTCCTCTAAAACTAAAGAAACACCGATTTAGCTGGCCTTTCGAAGACAACAATTACCAAGAAATAGATTATATATGTGTTTTTCCTTTGGGCAGGCTTAGAAAAATGGGTTCTTTGACTAGATTTGTTAAAGGTGCATTGCGTAAGTTAAAATGTTCAATATTACGATATATCAAATTACCGTCCATTGGCACTTGCCTGGATGTGCGCCATGACGTTTTGTAAACTTACCAAGTTTGCCTCTGTGAGCGCAGACAGGCTCATAAATGTGAGTGGTGCGGGTCGCATTTTCCCGCGCTAATCCTCCTTCACTGGATTATCGTCATTATTTCTATTTATTTAGCAAAAGCTCTCGGTTTTATACAATGGACGGCTGTTGTAAAGGCTGTTTAATGAAAAATAAAATAAATAATCATTGGTAAATACTGCCATCTAGCTTCCGAACCCCCGTAACACACGGAAGAATTCAAAACAACTAGCCCACCGTAACGGCATGGCATGAGGCCGATTGACAGAGCCGAGGAGCACTCGGACATGTTTTTGAGAAAGAGGAATTGTGCTGGAGATCAATAAGACGCTCATCTGGTGATTATTTTCATTAGAAGGTAAGACTCTCAGGCCTGTCCAAGTACATCGCACATTTAGACACAGATTTAGTAGCTTAGCGCTTAGCTGTTTGTCTTGGTAAGGTTTATGTTTTATTAGAGTAATAAATTGCCATTGAGCATTTAGTTTATGACAAATGAGGCCTGTAAAAAGCTTGTTTACAATTTTCTCTCACGCTAAAACAAAGCTTTTCCTCAAACTCTCAATAATCTTTTCTTGTGTAACTTTTGGAGTTTGTAAACTGATCATTCAGTCAAAAAGAACATACAATAGCCAGCATTTACTTTTTCATACAAAAACCTTTGTCTTCTTAAGTCAGAAAACATTTAGCAGAAAATAACGATGAGAATCTTTTCAGCCGTAAAATACGTCTTCAGCTGCTGATAGTAGGGAGGGTGCAGTGCCACAAAACGCCAAAGATGGCGCCCTTGTTCAAAACCTTTGCAACTTACGCCATGCACCTTTAACATTACAACATACAACTTATTTATACCAAATAAATGTATTTCAAAGGACATTTGGAGGAAAAATGACCTAATGTTTAGCAGTTTTACCAAATTACTAGAATCATGTGTTGTATTTGTATGAAGTTTTGTGGTCTAATGCATGAGTTCGCTTTTTTTGGAGATATATGTAATATTTTTGTTTTTACTAATAAACAATAAAAGTCTCTATCTGTCAAAGTTCCGAACACTTGATTTGTGACAGTGCAGACGAGAGCTCAGCAACAGTAAAAGAGCAGAGTGTTACACAACTGTTCTGCACAGGAAACTCTTATTTACTCTGTCAATTCAGGCGACGAAGGCTACCAGCTAAATTCTGCATGTAGAAAGACAGCGATTGCTGACTGACAGTTGTATTGCTCAGCATTGACCAGATTGGGGAGAGGGACAGAAAATATTACAATCTCCAACATCGACTTTACATATTTACACACAGCACCTACTTGTTGTTTGAGAACCTTTGAGTGTCTCCCCCAGGCATCATTACCGCCTGAATAAATCACGACTAATCGAACCTCTGTCTACTTAAAGAGCCTCTTGTACACTGACTGTAGGGCGAGTTGGTTCAGAACACGTGGGAGGTTATTGTGAAGAACCTTACTTGAAAGTCGCAACAGACCGTTGCAACCGCCGGGAAAAGTAGACCCTCTACGGATTCTTTTCACTCAGTCGCCCAACTCTCGGCCATGCGCTCGCACTGCTTCAAGGTCTGCCTACAAGAGCACATTGGTTTTAAGCACTTTCTAAGTCTTGCGGGAGATGCACCAAACTCGCACTCACTGTTTGGCATGAGTTAGGTTTCGTTCAATGTCACCCATTCTGGCCCCAGGGTAATACTTAACTGATGTCGCTGGCAGCTCTAGGTCTCTAACTATAGAGCATTCAGTCACTAGCTTGTCTCTTGTTAAAGCTGCGGGTGTGCTGAGGGCTTCAAACCTATTGGTGACAGGGAGATGCTGCTTTACTAAAGACTGGCGCTTACATTGCTTTTTCCACAGTCCACACTGTCACAAACCAACCCTGTTTTTTTGTGGTCCACAGTAGTTGCAAATACATCGTAGCTAGCTATAGCCTTCAGCGCTTCTAATGAGCAGAACTGCTTCTCTAAAACCTTTGCAACCAAAGCTATCCCTACTCTATTCGCAACTAGCCCTGTCGTTAGTAAAAAATGCAAGGGTTCTCCCTCCACATATGACAACTTGGACAGGACAGCATAAGAGAAGTGGAAACTGATTTGGCCAAGCTAGGCTAGCTTAGGCTGGAGTGAGTGAAAAAGGTTTTAAGCCACAATCTATCAAACATGTGCAAGCTACATGAAACTTTGGATAGTTTGAAGACCAATCAGCTAACTCTGTTATGTCATAGGATAAATTATCTTAGAACTAATGTGGATTGAGACAAAAAGTAAAGACGGGGACTAGCATACAGCTTGAAGCCAGAAATAACTATGTCAGATGCTAACCCTTTAACCCTAACCCTTGAACATGAATGGAATCCTATTCTTAACCAACACCAAGCCCCAGACCTAAACGTACCCATTTTTTTGTAACTTCAGACCTAAACTTAGTCATTAAATCTCAAAGAAAATGTCCCTAGGTCGCATTAACCAAAACACCTGTCTTTTGGGCACTAAGAAAATAGTGTCTCTATTTGACGTTGAGAAAAACATAAAATAGAGATGACTTATATGAAACATGTACAAAATGGCTAGAATGTTGCAGATACATCTGAATTGCAAATCCCTTCCCACATCACAGCAAACATTTCCATAGCTGTCAATATAAAAGGTGAGCACTATGAGTTGAAAACCTTCTTCTTCTTTAGTGTTGTAGATTTGTGAATCTGAGTTGTGTGTGAGGCTGGGCTCTGGTTTCAGTCCCACAGAGGAATACAGCTGCTGTTATTGTTTGGGACTGAGTTCAAATAACATTTCCTCTACAAATAAAGTGGCTGGGAGTGGGTAAAGAGCGCAGACCTTTTAGTTTGGGCCCTGGTGTAATTACTGTTTTCAGCCGCGTCCAAACACATCGGAGAAACAAACAGGAGTCCACAGGCAGAAAGAGAAGAAGAGATCAGAGAGAGACACATGCAGGCTGCTAGAAAAAACATTGATACCATTTACCACATTTGGTTTTACTTCTGATCATTATCATACTCATCACTGTGACTTCTATAGCAAGGTTGGCTGAACTTATTTGTAGAAACGCAGACTTATACACACTCACATTTACATTTTCATGGCTAAATTGAACATAAAGCTGCAGTATGTAACTCCCAGACTAGCCAGAATTGAGATTCAAGTAAAACAGTGAACATGATTAAGATTTCCATAAACATTTTGCTTGTTTTCACCTAATTTGCCTCTTTTGATGAGGCTTGTCTTTTGTCCAACAAATATGACACATGTAAAGGTAATTCAACAACTAAAGAGTCTTTCACACCAACACAACCCCCAGTCGCTGTAGAAAGAAGCGACGCAGTGTCTGTTGAAGTTTCTTTGAGGCGCACCAATGTAAAAGAACATTCACACAAACACAATGCAAACATCCACCAGTCGTCAAACATTTGTCGAGTGAGCATTAGGTGGAAATGCGATACGCTTTGCCGCAGTGATTCGCAAATTTAAATCTGCAGAAGTGCTCGATCATCAGCCGTTTTGCTCGAAACAACGTATTTACCTGAAACAAAGCTTAGCTGAAAGCTTATGGGATGTGGAACGTGTCGCTATGTGCTGTGAATCACACATAGACTAGCCGGTAGCAGCTGGTTCCACCCCTTCCATCACTGGGCGTACATTTGCCTGCTGCAGCTGTGTGGGCCGGCCTCTCTCTCTCTCTCTTATTCTTTCTCTCAAACCAAAGAGGCCACCAGCCCAAAAGTCACCGGGAAACGTCCCGACTCATACCATTGCTTAAACACAATTAGGTTTTAAATCTGACAACTACTTCTCATAAATTCTTTGACACATGGTTAACATTGACACATGTTGCAATTATGGTCAATAAACGTTAGGAATAGAAAATCAACCGAAGTTTGCAGCGATCGAATCGAAAGGCCAGAATCGATCAGTTTTCCTCATGCAGACATTGACTTACACACAGACATACTCTGTAGTTGTATGTTACACACAATAATACAATAAAAGCCACTATGTTTGAAGAACAAAAGTGTGAACTTGTACAAGACCTGACTGAATGTGCTTTATTATGTTGTGTTAACAAATGATAGGTTAACGAATCTAAATATGGACACTTAATATATGTTTGCTATTCAAATGTTGATTAAAAATACAAGTTCTGACTCATAAACAACAGCGGATATGTTTTAAAGGTTACCACTAGTTGTTACATACAGTTTAAGGAACCGTATGTAAGATGCACAACTAGTGGTTTTAAAAAGGTATTACAATCACAAATGAACATGGGTTGCCACAGTGTGAAATGGCCCACACAATGAAGATAGGAAGCTACTGACCAAGCAGGAACAAGATTTGCTATGAATCATGGGTAATACCCAGAAATGCAGAGGACAAATTTCCCTACGGTTACAATAAACCTTAAAGCCTTAACCTTAAAGTCACTTTCCCAGACACCTGACTCTTTGTCATGGTTTGTTCCCAAATATAGTTTTTTAACACAATGTGAGAGGAGCCTAATGAGAACTGTGTGGAAACAAGTGCCTGAGCCCATCACAGACAGTTAGGTCTGTGTCATGGTGCAACATCAGATCAAACTCAAACATGTTCCTGACTCAAGGTTCAACATCAACTTCAGGTTTTAAGAAACCAAACTGGCAACCCAACTGAGAGAGTCATGTGAGGCTCATTCAGCTTTCTGATTGGATAATAAATGTAAACATCAACAAAGGGACATCATGTCCATTGCTTTTTAATCAAGAATAACACAGAATTACATGACTTTCAGTAAATAATGGTATATTTGGACATGTTGACCTTGTATCTTTGAACACATATAAGTCTGGTTTATAAAATCTGACATATTTTTTTTATTATTAACAATTTATTGTCTTTCTTTTCTTGGGTCATGTCAGAAAGCAGCAGACATTATAAGAACAATAATAATAACAATAATAAAATAATAATAATAATAATAATACAATAAATGACATTTACAGAAAACAAAAAAAAAACAGCAACCCAAAAACACACACATACAAAAAAAAAAAAAAAAAAAAAAAAAAAAAAATTATAACAAAACAAACAACCAAAAAAGATAATAAAATAATACTAAAAATAATAATATTATTACAGAAGGTAATGATATAATAATAATAATAATATAATAAATATAATAATAATAATTAATTAATACATTTAAATAAAAAAAAAAAAGAGTGGCAGTCTGGTTACACGTTGGAAAAGAACCATGTATATTTAGTGATCATCGAAATTATTTAAATCAGTGACACATACAGACACACATGTATATATACATATATACTGTATATGCATACACATATACACACGCACATATAGATGAGATGAATTAAAAAATCACTGATTTAAGTAAATAGGATAACACTTTACCATAGTTTTTTTTTAAATTACAGTTACTCCACATTCAATACATTTTCATATTCTACACCATTGATGCACTGAGTATAGTCCAAATAGTCCTTCCATTTTTTTAAGAAAGTCACAGGTCGATCTGCCATATTAAAGGACATCCGTTCGTAAGAGGCCATTTAGCTAGTTCTGTAAACCATTCAGTAAACGGTGGTTCCTCAGAGTCTTTCCAATGTCGCATCAATACTTGTTTTCCAACCATTATACTTGTCTGAGTGAAGTCAGACGCAGAACATTGTCTTGTCATTTGTGGATCACTCAAAACGTATAACTGTGGTGTGAATCAAAGGTGGATCGAGTGATATTTTTATGCATCCATGAATCTTCATCCAGTAGTTTGAATAACGGGGCATTCCACAACAGATGCACCAAAGTTCCTTTAGCTTGACATTTCCAGCAATTGTCAGAGTCCATAAGTTTGAGTCTAAATAATCGAGAAAGAGTCCAATAGAAACGATTAAGTATTTTAAACTGAATAAGTTTAATTTTTACGTCTCTGGACAATATGTTGATGTTTTTACATATCTTATATAAAATAAAATCTATAAAATCTGACATCAAATCTTACATACGGTTTCTTTAAGGTAAAATGAAAAGTGAATATACATAAACTAACAAAATCGAACAAATAAAAATTGTGGCTGCAAAATCAAAAACTGAATCCAATTGTGACTTAAGTGAATCGTCCCATCCTAATAAACGTCTTTTTACAAACAACAAAGCGAAACTAGAGAGGACCACCCAAGCACAGCCAATCAGAGAGCTGCATTCTGATTCGAAATGTAATTCTTTATTATTGAATTCAGACAGTACTCAGTGGTCAGTGGTAATTTTTTCAGCTTAAAGAGTTAGCTATCTCAACCTTAATTGTCAGTATCAATTGCTACATTTCTCACAAACATCTCCAGGGACACTTTTTAAAACATGAACACAACTGCAGATACAAATCCGGTTTTGAACTTTCATATTCAGAGACAAACAGCACTTTTCCCACATTAATGCGACCAAAGGGGATTTAATTATTCATGAAAAAAGCTCTCGATCATAATTGGTGGCTACATCTGTCAGCCCACATTCTCAACAAACCACATTATTTAGTCAGTCATGCAGCGCTCATTTGCATACTGTAGCCCAGAGAGTAAATATGTTTGTGAATTCCAGCGTGTTTCTATCAAATTTACTCAAAGCCGGTTCGCAAAAATAAATCTTGGCCGGAGTTTGTGTCCAGATGGCTTCGGTGTGAATTTTAAGGAGCAGCGAGTTTCCCCATCTGCAGATCTCAACTCAATTCATCAGATTCATATAAAGCCCATTTACAAAAGTAATGACGGAGAACAGGACCAAAGCAGACGACACAACAAAAGTAATAACTCCAATAGATTCTCGGATTTGATAGAAATGATGATTGAAGGGCTTGGTGAAGATGTCTTTGGAGAGTCAGTGAAATGGAGTGAACTCTGAAGCAGACTTTGCACCTATTATTCTTTAGATTCACTCAGAGCGATTGATTTGAAGCAGAAATAAGTCTCTTCAGTATTCTGCTGGAAGATGTATTTGATTTGTGGAGCTATAATACATTTGAGAGGGCACAGTTCTCAAAATAGCATAGAATTGGTCAATGTGGATGGTTCGATTTGACTCTGGTGTTGGGTTCAGTTCTCGAGTGGCCTTTGTTGTTTTGTGGTCAAAGCAGTTTGTCAAAGCCTGATCGCTTCAGATCTCAGAAGCTAAGCAGGTTGGGCCTGAGCAGTAGTTGGATGAGAGACTCTGAACATCAGGTGGGAGGACTAGAGAAGGAACTGTTGTTGTGTCCTTAGACCAGACACTTCACCCACATTGCCTTGTGGTATGAGCCCGGTTGTAAGGCTCCTCCCCTGCTCCCTCTAACCTGTCTATTTTGCAGAGGACCCACATTGGCTGCCTGCCAGCTCCACCTTCCGTAAGAGCAGTGAAAGTGAGGCCTTGAGTTCGCTCTCTCTCTCTCCTCCCATCCCCATGCCACTTTCCCTCGCTTTGATTTAACTTTTTACACACACACTCACACCTTTTCATACACGCACATACACACAAACTGTTTTCTGAAGATGATTCGCACCACATGCATTACAGCCCACAATAAATTTTACTAACCCTACACCCCACTCACACAAAATCCACACATATTACATCGACACTGACGCCAGAAATACTTTATTATTGTTTGAAATAAAAGCCCAGTTGGGGATTAAAATAAACTATGGTGTCTTTGTTGCCACCTTTCTTGCCGAGAAAGAGGGTCTAAGGACAGGGGATGCTATGGACAAATATTCATTTGCTCTACTAATAATCTGCTTTGACATTCTTGATCAATCACTGCTTCTGAATGTTTATTATTTCATTGAATGTGTATTGTTTATTTTTATTTTATACTATTCATGTTTGCTAAATCAATAATCTTGGGAAGTCCTCAGAGACGACTGTTGTTGTGATTTTAGGCTTTACAAAAATAAATTGATTTGTTTTGACTTCCTGAGCCATGAAGTTCTAACACCTAGTCTGGATGTTGCCTGACCAGCCAGTCCTACATTCAGTTGGAATGCAGAAGGATCTGAAACCAAACACAAGCAATCACCTCATTGCTCAAAATGAGAAAGATCCAATCTCAAAGAGTCACCCCTTCTCCACCCCTCTCTAACTTAAAAACTTGTATTTTTTGTAACCATTTCAAAACATTCAAAATGGCGGACATACCTCTTGTTTTGGTCTCGAACCATCAGGAACGTATAAGTTCCTTAAAATCTAGGCAACAAACTGCGTTGAGAGCATTCATACTGAAAAAGTTCTCACGCTACACATTTACGATTACATCCGGTGTAGTGTGTCACTGTTTCTGCATCACTTGCAGGTTTCTGTGATTGGTTGCCTCTGCATTCGCAAGGACTCAAATCAAAGTGGCAACCTAGCGCTCTAATTCCAGTCCCTCATGTCTTTGTAAAGTTGTCTGTCGACGAGTGTAGAAAACAAGTTAGATACCTCAACTTTAGGCTTGGCTAAGTTTAGGTCTGAAGTTACAAAAATGTGTTTAGGTCTGAAGCTTGAAGTTGGTCAAGATTAGGATTTTGTTAATATTCATAAATAACACATCCTTATATCCACCATAGAAATGAACGGTGGCAGCAACACGCATCACACACGCGCAAACAGAGAAAAAAACTGCGTGCTACTATCCAGTGCATTACGATTACTTTGATGAAGTTAGGTAAGGGTTATTTTTGAAGTATCTTTACAGAGAGAAGTAAAGATCACACATACATTCTAACAGAGTTGAGTTTGGATTGCGTCGCTTTTTTACTTTAAATAATTAAATGCAGAAATTACTAAAATATGAACTTTTAAAGTGAAGCTCATCACTAAAACAACATCAAGAAATATCCACAATGTTTGTAAAACTATTATTACATGCACTTGAACTGTCTCTGCAAATGAATCTTTTTTTTTTAAAGTTTAGTAACCTGTTGAAAAATGGTGTGTTTCCCATTATTTCTATGTCAACAGTTGTCTTTTGCTGTTAGATCTTGAGGTCTATATGACACTGTATCTAAGAAATACTTTTTAAGGAAAACAGTAAAGCATGTTGACTCTTTTGTACAGATGCAGACACTATTATTTAAACATAAAATACAACTTTTCTACAAAACTTCAGCAGCTTATCTGACAAAAGATGCCAGTTCCGCGTCCACTAACAGCTTCCTTACCCGGTCAAAGCTACGACTAACCCTTACGTATGGAGAGATGTTGAGTAAACAGTGTGGTCTGTATTGAGGAGTGTTGCGAGCAGGTCTGTTCACTCTGATAACAGCCCTGAAAGAGCCGTGGAAGCTGTGGTCAGTGTCTGTCCAGTAACTCTCGATGTAAACACTCTCTTTCGACGGCACAAAACCAGCTCCAGCGCAGATGAGGCTGTAGTGGAAGTTAGTTTCTGTAGAGGAGTTCAAAAGCATGATTTGTTGTTGAACTTTCTGCTTGAAATGTTCAAATTTTGCAATGATGGGTCTGGGGCGTTTAATTTCGGGTGATTTGGGTCCCAGGCGGTGCACACGGTGGAAAGTAATGTAATTGACAACGGCTGATGAAAGTTTTAGTTGTTTTCCCAGAAGAATCTTAATCAGTTACTCCAGGTTCTCTGATGATTGTTCTCCAATTCCACTGAAAAACAGATTATCCCTCATGGTTTGCAAATTCAGTATTGCTTCCTTCATGTTTGTGTTATCTGTTGTCAATGACATAACCTGAGTTGTGATAGTACAGACAGATTGTTTAAGTGATTTGTTTTTCTTTTGTCAGCATGTCAATCTGATTTTGGCTATATTCAATGCTTTCATGTATTGCTCCGAAGTCCTTGTGGAGTAAGTCAATGAGCAAGATTCGATTGTCCTCTGTAGCAAGTCTGAGTTCTGATGCACTAAGGATCACGGCAAAGTCCTCACTACATGACGAGTTACAATGCGGTTCTTCTGCTGTGTCCGGAGTTGAGGACATTCTAAGTCGCTTTTTTTTCTTCGCACCAGCAGAGAGAGTCGGAGTTGGAGCGGCAGGAGTCATAGTTGGAGCTGGGGTGTTGTCGTACATGGTGCACAGTCGAGTGAAGCATTCGATGATGTAGCCCTTCCAGAGTGTTGTTTGCAACGGGAGTGGTGAAAAAATAGGAACGCGATTTGTGTCCAAAGAAAAGGATAGTGGATTGGATGAAAAAATCTTTATTTAGATCCAGTGTTTATCTAGCAGCAGAGTGCCTTCATTTTGGTTCTTGCACGTCAAAGGCATGATTTATTTACAAAAGTACAATTATGCATAATTGACAGCCCAGTCAAAAAACAACAACATAGATTTAGGGGTATTAACGATTTCTCCGGAGACTCTGTTGAAATACTCACTCAAAGGTGCTCGGCGGTTGCAGTAAATATACGAAAGAAGAGCCGGATCTCACAAAAAAGCGTACATTTACCACAACATTACACAATATGTAAATTAGGTATGATTAGCACGAGTTCACAGCTGTCCTGCGTAATTATAGTACGCGTCACAGTCCCCAGTCATTTCAATGGTGGTTGATAAGATAAGTTCTTATTTATGAATATTAATGAAATCCTGATTGTAATCTTAACCTGTCCCAGACCTAATCTTACCCATTTTAGTAACTTTATGCCTGAACTTACCCGTTTCACTTGAAGAAAACGTCTGAACGTAGCTGCAACCAAAACTCGTCCTATTTTGACGCTGTGAAATCTCGTGTCATTTTTACGCTTTTTCATATCGTGGTCAATGTACGGCGTAACAGAAGTACTAAAAATAACTGTGAACTCGTGGTCAAAATATGCTGTGTTTGTGTCTTGGTAAAAGTACGCCATCTAGTGAGACTGTGTTGGAAAGAAGGACAAGCCCACATACTCCTTCTTTCTCATAATGAACAGATCCAAAACAACTATCTAGCAGCAGCTCTGTGGAAAGGGCCTATAAAGCTGAATCTAAGATATTCTGTAAATCAAAGCGTCCCATCAGTGAAGTCCTCTGACCATCCCAAAGTTCAGAGTGATGTCGTCGTACAGATTATAAAGCCTGACTTTCTCTTTGCAAACAGCTGCGGTCATCTCCAGTGGCCTCATTACCAATATCATGTTCGTTCTCAGAAAATCCAACCCCAAAAGCGCTCAATAATTCAGAGCAGCCCAAGGCGAGTCTCGAGCGGCGCGACTGGGGACACCAAGCGGGATTAATGCGCGATTTTTGCTTCATACACCACGAGAAATATAGGAACAAAAAGATGTGGGAAGTCAGGCTTTGGACTCACAAACGGGGGAGTTTCTTAGAAAGGGCTGTGAAGATTCTCCATCAAACATAAATCAAAGATGCTGATGCATAAAGTGTAAAAAATATTTCAAGGGACTTTAACAGACAGATGGAAATGGAATGTGTAATGAACTGAATTGTGTCTTTGCTTTTATTTTGCACATGTCGTGTTGTAGGGATGGGCAGTTATTTTTCTCCACGGGCCAAGTAATATAATGAAAAAACATGTAATAAAATTTATCTATTACATTTATGTGATTAGGCTTCAGCACAAGATTCACACTGACAGAAATATGTATTTATTTTTTTCGTTTTAATTGATTACCTGCTTAGAACACAAAAGTCACTTGAATACATTTTGAGCTGAGGTAATGTCTCTTGAGTTTGCAGAGATGACTTAAACAGATCAAACAGATCTTCAGTCCCACAGCTCGTCTCTCTGCACACTCTGCTCTGTGCAAATCCCCGCTGACCTGCGGCGCTCTAATCGTGTGACAAAAGCTTCTTCTGGGAAAAGGTCAAACCACTCAGTAATCCACTTCCACAGTAACTACCGCGCACTTAACCACCAATCTTTGCCATCCATAGGGGGGCCACAATTACAGAAGGAATAGTAAACTTTGTTCTCAAAGACAAAACAACAAAGGGTGCTTCACATGTGGAGTTTGCATGTTCTCCCTGTGTCTGGGTGGATTTCTTCCAGGCTCTTTGGTTTCACTACTAACCAAAACATGTCTGGGCACCAGTGGTCATGAACTTGAGTCAGGATTAAAGTTGGGGTATAACTTTTTTAGTTGTAAATAAGTACATGTTGTGTTTTCCGCCAAAAAGTCTATGAGACATGCAGTAAAATTAGCCCACAGAGTACTCTCTGAATGGAATAATAAAGAATTTTAGTTCTAATCAGGAGCAGAATGCAACGTTCTGAATGGCTGAACTTGGGTGGTCCACTCCAGTTTCACTTGAAAAGAAAAAAGAGGGTCTTAAGTCAAAATTGCAACCTAAATGTAATGCTTGATATTAACAATGTGTTGAGGGATTTATGAGAGAAAGTTGTCAGATTTAAAACCTAAATTGTGTTTACAGTGTGAAAATCACCTATGACTTGAAATTTGACCAAGAAATAGATCAAGACTTGCGGCTTGAATTGCTGTGACTTAAAGTTGGGGTAGCTAACCTAACTTAGTTGTACATAAGTAAACTTTGTGTTTTTCACCAAAAAGTATCTGATAAATGCAGCACTTGGTGAAAAAATGAGCCCACAGAGTACTCTTTGAATCGAATAATAAAGAATTGTTGTTTTAATCAGGAGCAGAATGCAGCGTTCTGATTGGCTGAGCTTGGGTGGTCCTCTCCAGTTTCACTTTAAAGGAGAAAAAAGAGGGTTTTATGTCAAAATTGGAACCAAAACTTAATACATACTAATATTAGCAATGTGTTGAAGGGTTTATGAGAGAAAGTTTTCACATTTAAAACCGAAATCACCCCCCCCCCCCCCTTTAGGATGACTTGACAAAAAATAAAATAATTAGGGTAACTGCAACATGTCCCTAATAATTTCTGCATTTGTGACCAGAAATGTATTTCAAATGAGATATTTTATTCACCTTTTTCCACCCGCTCACTTTTCATGGTAGTGCACTTCCTGTGTAGCTGCATTTAGCCTGTAGATTATGTTAACTGTTCCTATTTCCATTTGAGATTGCCACGCGAGACAAACATGTACCTTAACAGAGCTAAAGAGAAAGTTTGTTGCTAAGGAAAAGTGGGCGGACAACATTAAAGTGGATAATGAAAATGTAGAAACTGCAATTTGTTATAAAGAATTGAAAGGTGGAAAAGCGCTATATTTAGATTCAGAATATTTATTTCAAAGCTGCACCTTCAGTTTATAAATTACAGACACAGATGCATGGCTTGAAAAGAGGATGAAGCAACGGTTTTTCGGTTCCAATCCCTTCTCCCGCCCACTCATCTCCACACACTGTGACAAAAGCATTATAATGGCATAAAGACACAGAAACAGAATAAACAGAAGACGCTTGGGCAAACCTGCACTAGACTGTGCTTTTCAAACCAAAAATAAAATTAACTTTTAGCAACAATGTAGTCCTATATTAGTTTTGGTGCCAAACTTTCTGTAAAACTGCTCAGAAAAAGTTAAAATTACACCGTGTCACTTTGAGGTAAAACTATACGTTGCAACATTATGTAGAGCGTAACAGTTTATGTCATATGAGATAACAGTTCATTTTGTGTCCATGCATGAAATAACACTGCAGATTCTTAAAAAGTCTTATACCTGATTCTTGCTTTCTTAATAATGTAAACAAACCAAAATGATTCTAATGCACTGAGCCCTCAATTCCTAATTCACGATGTGTTTTAGGCCTTTTTCATAGCTGTTAGGAGTGATGTTAGTTCCCTATCATCCTAACCGTACATTAACCGTAGTCCCTAGAATCCTAAAAGCTCATAGGTCGAGCATTTAGTCATCAAGCTCCTGCTCATGTCAAAGAAGCTGACACAGTCTCTATATTTAAGATCAGGCTCAAGACGTTCCTCTTTGAAATAGCTTATGGTCAGGCCAGTTAGGAAAAGACTCTAAACCCACAGTTCTAGTAAGGCTGCTCTAGGAGCAAATATCCTCTCACTTCTCTTGTTTCCCTGTAAAGAATATTAAACTACAGATAATCTGTGTCTGTTCTTTGCTATTCACTCGTTGTCCCCTGTCCCACTGTCCTCTTAGGGAGTGTAACTGTTTCAGATGCTGCTGTTCCAGTGACGAGGGCCCTCCCTCCTCCTGGAGACCTGCCCCCTTCACTCCAGGATTGGCCTGTCCTTGTCCTGCCAGGCAAGTCGTTTCCCTCTGCTAATGGACTCTGGCTCTACAGACTTATTAGCTATATCTGTAATTGGATCTGCGTTAGTCATACCCTGGATACTGACTGCAAGTTCAGTGTGACTTGAGACCCGCGTGGGTCCTTCCAGCCTGTTCTCATGGATAAGTGTGTCAATGCCACGCTTTTGTAAACAGCGTGTCACATGAACGCTACTTCTATTTTATGCGTTTGTATTTGACGCGTTTCTGTCCCAGTTAATTTCAATGGTGAATGTTTAGAGGTGTTATTATTCATGAAGACTAACACAATCCTAATCCTAACCTTAACCAACTCCAAGCCAAAGAGCTAAACTTACCCACTGTTGTAACTTCAGACTTAAATTTTGCCGTTAATCCCTTGAAAAACCTCGTGTTTGTCGTCAACCACTAGGCGTGTCCAGACCACGCTGGTAAAAACAAGCGTGTAATTGCACGCCAAAACAGGCAGAGGGCGTCGTCGTGACACGCAATTTGCCATGGCGTGCTATTTTATGCATTCCATGAGAACACGTTGGTCCTTGAGAACTTAGAAAGTGTTTAAAACCAATGCGCCCATGTACACGGACCTGCGAGCAATGCAGGTGCAAGTGTGGGAGCCGCGCAGGTCTGCGAGAAGAATCGCATGAAGTCTATTTTTCCCAGAGACTGTAGCGGTCTTATGCAGCTTTCAATTCATTATACAAGCTTTCTCGCAGGAATTTATGTGTACATCCAGGGTAAGTCACATATACAGCCTGTCCGTCAATGGGAGTGGATCTCTTCTTTACTGGGGTTCTCCTTGAGGTTTCTCTTTTTTTTTTTTTTAGTTTTTCCTTCCTGAGAAGGAGGGTCTAAGGACAGGGGATGCTCTGGACAATTATTAATTTGCTTGTTTACTAATAATCTGCTTTGACAAGCTTGATCAATCACTGTTTCTGAATGTTTATTGTTTTATTTAATGATTATTGATTTCTACCATTCCTGTTTGCTAAACTAACAATCTTGGGAAGTCCTCTGAGACAACTCTTGTTGTGGTTTTGGGCTATACTAAAATAAATTGATTTGATTTGAAACGCATTTCTGTGAGACCCTGTTCAGAATATAGTCACGTCACCTTTATGAAACCAATACTTTGCTACTTTCTGCTAGTCACAATAATCTACCAGAGCTCAGTGGATAAACTGTGAACAAGCGCATCTCAAGTAATTATTACACAACAGCGACGGAGAACACTGGGAAACACCAAACGTCTTTATTTCCTGGTGGATCTGAAGCTTTGTCGGGTATTTTTATCGGAGAAAGTGGGAGGACAGACAGACCTATGGAGCATCGGCGGAACAAGAGAACAGCTTTGTGAAACATGAGGAATATGTAAATGCACAAGACGCCCACATGGTTCAGTAGCCGAGAGGATTCTCAGACAATCTTTGGTCTGATTTCTGAAGGGGAAACGCGTGGGATTACGCAACTGTCCAGAGAAGCACAAGAAGTATTGACCTGTAGAAAAGTACACAAAACTTTTCTGGTGGATGTATGCACCCGTCTGTCGAAAAGAGGCCGTTGCTTTGCCTCAAATGTTTCACAGTATTGCATTCATTACCATTTAATTAAAAGGCAGGTTTATGCAGATGATTCAGATCCATGTGTCACTGACAGCGGGTGAACTTATCTCTGGTAAGTCACTTTGTTATTGCATTCAGCAGATCAGTGTGTGGATGCAGGACAACTTTCTGCAGCTAAACTCAGATAAAACTAAGTAATTGTGTTTGGGAGAACGTCTTTGCAGTTACCTCCAGTCCAAGTCTCTCTCTAAAACCTACAAAACAAGTAAGAATTAATGTTAGCACCCACATCAAATCAATAAAATCTGTAGCTACTTCTCACTTTAAAAATAACTTAAATTAAAATGTAGTGTCTAACCAGGCTTGGACTGAGACGTATTCACACATTTGTCTCCAATAAATTAGAAGAGTTTTTTTTTTTTTGTACCTCCTAACTTTAGGTAGATAAATGTGTATCACAAAAGAACATCAGTTCAAACTCAAACGTGTTCCTGACTCATGATTCAAAATTAGATTCAGGCTTTAGGAAACCAACCTAGTAACTCAAATGAGAGAGTTATGCAAGGCTCATTCTGCTTTCTGATTGGATAATCCTCTTCAGAACTAAAAGAAAATTGATTATTGATTGATTACTTGAGAAAAAATGACGTTTTGTAAAAATCAATTCAAAATCTTACAAATGGTTTCTTTAAAGTCGCACAAATTTATACAAAACTACCCATTACTAACATTTTTAAATTCAGATATTATATTTCACCTTCTTTTAAAGTTTGAAACCATTCCAAGTACCTGGGCCTCAGAGTCCGTACTAAATGTGGACCGACCTCAGAGTCAGGACTAAACATGGACCGGCCTCAGAGTCAGAACTAAACGTGAACCAATCTCAGAGTCAGGACTAAACATGGACCGGCCTCAGAGTCAGAACTTAACGTGGACCAACCTCAGAGCCAGGACTAAACATGGACCGGCCTTGGAGTTAGGACAAAATGTTGACCAGCCTCAGAGTCAGGACTAAACATGGACCAACCTCAGAGTCAGGACTAAACATGGACCAACCTCAGACTCAGGACTAAACGTGGACCGGCCTCAGACTCAGGACTAAACATGAACCAACCTCAGACTCAGGACTAAACGTGGACCGGCCTCAGAGTCAGAACTAAACGTGGACCGGCCTCAGAGTCAGAACTAAACGTGGACCTGCCTCAGACTCAGGACTAAACATGACCAACCTCAGACCAGGACTAAACATGAACCAACCTCAGACTCAGGACTAAACGTGGACCAGAGTAAGAGTCAGGACTAAACATGAACCAGTGTCAGGACTAAACATGGACCGGCCTTAGAGTCAGGACTAAACATGGACCGGCCTCAGAGTCAGGACTAAACATGGACCGGCCTCAGAGTTCTAACTAAACGTGGAGAATCAGTGTTTCACTTTTATGCAGCCAACAAATAAAATCCAGTCATTACGTTAATGCCAATATGAACCAAAACATGACCCTGGGTTACACCTTTTTTAACCCTGAGCCATTTAAGATGAATTTGGTGTTCTATTTCACTTCAAGTGAACCTGTAACCATGTGACAGCAGTCCTCGGATCAGGAGTATTATGCCAAATTACCAACACCTGCGTGCGCGTGCCCACGCAGTATATGAGTGGCGCGTGCGCGCAGCCTCACCCTCTTTCTTTCCTCCTGGTCACTGGAGTTTTGCCTCGGCGAGAATATTGCCGTTTTTTCGTCACGGATTATCGCTGATTTGGGCTGCTGTTTATCCCGGCACCCCCGCGGCGTTCCGTGAGTATTTATCACCAACATAGTGCTTTCGGTACATTTGCCGACGGCTAGTTGCACATGCAATGTTATGCTATGCTATGCTATGCTATGTTAGCTATGTTTGTAGCTGTGTAGCTAGTGCCGCTGCGAGTGCGCTTCGTCGCCTCCTGGCTTGGATTTAAATCCGTTTTCTGTCATTTCAAGGGAGAAGTTACTGAGTGTCCCAACGTTTGATTCAAACGATTGATTATGTTTGCTTCTACTGTTCTAAAGAAGCTAATGATTTGTTCATTGTTTTGACTACCGATGTCCGGTTTGCACGTGTGCTTTTTATTATTCCTAATGAAGTCATGATTCTTCATTGTTTGATTTGACACGCTGTCAGTATGTCTGCTTTGTTTTATTCCTTAAATAAGCTTTTATGCTTATTGTTGTTCACTGAAGTTCGTTTTCTGTGTCAGCTGTTATTCTTTGTAAAAAGCATTTTCTTGTTGATGACATATGATTGTTTATGAACAATCTTGTGCAGCCTCCTGACACAATTATATTGTGATTTCAGGCGCTGTGTAATTTACTGAAATTAATATAACCTGTTGTGTATATTCGACATCCTTTTGCTTGTGAGTGCAGGTGTCTTACTCTGGGTAAGCAAGGTGTTCCTGCCCTTCCCTGAGGTGGATCTCCTGCTGCCTGGCTTTGGTCCCACGTGGATTGTGTCCCTGAGAATGCTCCACTGTCCATCATTGACTAATGACACCGGAATGGACAGTCTCCAATCACAGCTGGAGGCAGATCAGCGCCTTTTTGGGTGCCTATTGAAGGCAGACTGGCTTTTTATGAATGTTTATGCGTAAGACCATGAATGCCATGGCAGCTGTTCAGATGTCTCTGATCACAGCTGAAGGCTGTGCACGGACTGTGTCTGGGTGCCTCTTGAGGGCAGACTGGTGCTTTATAACGTTTATGTGTAGACCATGGTTGTCATGGCAACTGCTCAGTAGCGTCTGCTAGATTCAGTGGGCAATTCCAGTAGTGAGTTTACATTCTTCGGCTGGAAACTTTTGGCTGGCTGCGCTGGAGCCTTTGGACCCCTCCATTAGAGACGCTTCGGTCCTAAGCTGGAAACTTGGGCTCTCTGCGCTGGGGTTAGGATCCCTCCTCTGGGAGGGTGCGCCCCTCTGCTCGGCTTTCTGATGGGGTTTTACTTGCAAATACAAGCACTCTGGTTGAAACCAACAGTTTAGTCTGTGATCCTCTGCCTGGTGGAGGCGTGAGTTTCTGCTATGGCAGATCTCCCTGTTTTTATCTCCCAGGGCTGATGCACTGGACCACTGGAACCACCTGGGCCTTTGGAATTCAGATCATTCCGAGCTCCAGGAGGCGCTCATTTGTTTTTCCCGCAATGCACTTATCAGGCTTTTCAGGGAGTGTGATCCTGCATGTTGAGAAACATTTTGCAGCTCATACACTTTAAGACAAGCTGTTCTGTTCACCGTTCCAATGAGGAAGCGGGGTCACTGAGGAGTCATGGCAGAGACTGTCAGTTTTTTGCAGACTGCTAAGTCTAGCAAACAATGCTGCTGGTCTACGGCTGCAGTTTGGTGCTGATTCAGAGCCTGACTTTGAGCCATGACTTTTGTTATGCTGCTGTTATTGGTCTTACTACAGATGTTTTTGACCTGGTAGAGGCTGATTGTAGCCCGTAAGGCGCCCTGTCTATTCGCCATCAGGGACTTTTTGGACAGGCCCACAGAAATATGTTGGCCTTAGAGGCTTCTGTGGGTGCCCCACAGTCTCCTTCAAATTTTTGAGGTGGTAGACAAATCAATGTCCCCAGCGGCCATGCTTTAATCGAAATCAAGGGCTGGAGTCTCTCCAGGTTGCCCAGTGTTCCTCATGGTGTGTTGGTCAACTACAAGCTTAACGCTCTCCACATGCTTGTTCTACACAGCCTGACAAATTGAAGGATGCACCAGTGGGTTTATTCCCACTCTCATCCTGAGACTTGTTTGTAGCATGTTCTCCCATCATTGTTGTCAACTATAAATAGTTTCAGACCATTTGAGCAGGCAACTGGGTTCACAACAGTAGATCTGTGCGACATTGTCGCCACAGGCATTCATTAAATAACGTTGAAGCGATGCTGGCTCCTTTCTGGAGATTACCTCAACAATTGGTTGATTACTCCTAAAACATAAAGTTCTTTTACGTCGGGCCTGCACTGGTTTTTACCTAAGTACAGAGAGAAGTCCTTTGGGCTAAGCATATTGGTGGAATATTTGAGGTTCAATCTGAACTTCAGCAGGTTAAGGACCTGTCTGTCACCTGGGAGTGCAGAGTAGGGTTATTTGCTCAATGCACTCTGCCACGTTGGGCGTTGTCAAGCTGTTCCACATGTCTGTTGAACACAAGACTGCTAAGCAGTGGTCTATAAGCCAGAGTCTCTACGATGCAGGGAAGTAATGTTAAACATGGTCTATTTATATAGTGCTTTTTCGCCTTTCCAGGCACTCAAACCGCTTTATAATCTAGCATCCACTCATCCAGTGTATGCAGACAGAGGCAATGTGGTTTAAGTGTCTTGCCCAAGGACACAACAACACTCCACTCTTGTTGTCCCACTGTGCCACCTGGTGTTCCAGTGGTCTCCCATCCAAGTATAACCAGGCCCTAACTTGCTTGTGGGCCGTTGTCAGAACAGATTCTGTCTCACATACTGCTCGGGGGCAGTTACAGATGGAGTTTTCCTTTTGAGCATTAGTTTCTACAGTCATTATAATGACAAGTGCTTCCCTGACAGGTTAAACTGCTGTGTGGTACAGCAGATATGTTCAGGGTGCTTGAATCCAGTGGTGAGTGCTGGGCATCAGATTCCTCAAGTTGAGGACTTGCATCTTAGTATTCTTCCTTGCAAAGGCCCGCATGTGATGAGGACTGCAACACTGCATTATCAACTCCAAGCCGGTTTAGGTATTCTAAACCAAAAGTAAATCTCATGTTCTGGAGCCTCTCACCTTTCACAGCACCACATCTAGGCAACTGTGGTACCACTTTAGTCAGATCTAGGAGAAAAGGGTCATTGATCTCTCTATGGCTGGCCTCGGTTCTGCTCAGGGCAGGGTCAAGGAGACAGGTTCTGCACCCTCCCTGCTATCTCTCCACCTGGCTTTGCTCAGCTGGCCATATGTATACGTGATGAGGCCGCGCACCTTCCAGCGGAAATGAACTTGCTGTCCAGGGTCGGTCCATGATGAGTATTCACAACTTGTAACAATTTGCAAGCTAGACATCATTAGGACAGCAATGCTGCTTATATTATAAGTGAGTTTACCTGTGGCATCACCGTAGGGGCATGGCCCTGTTCACTCTGCACCTGTATACAGGTGGAGTGTGTATGGGTGATGTCATGGATAGATATGAACTACGTGTCTTGCTTCTGTTCTCCATCAGCGACTTTGATCGGGATGCCGAGATCCACTATTCAGGCTTTTCTATACCAAAGGCAAATTTCCACTTTGTGGACAATACAGTTAAATTATCTCTATGGCTTAGAGCAGCGTGATCGTTTGACTCTGCATCACATCTCCTGCAGGTTTTAGTTGATGCAATATTATGTGCCAACATGTGCCACCTGAACATGTAGAGTAGGGTTCTTAACCTTTTAGACCCCGAGGCCCAAATAGTCATGTGTAAGTGACCTGGGGCCCAATCTCACATTAAATGTATTGTATTTACTGTTATGCGGCCCTCAAGGAGGGCTCGTGGCCTACCTTTGTACCCCGGCCCAACAGTACAGAATATCTGGTGTAGAGGGTATTTGGACTGGGTTCCTCCATTAGAGCAGGTTGTATAAGGACTCACAGACCTGCAGGTGGTCAGTTTTTCCCCCTGCCATTTCATGGCTAAGATGCTTGTGTTGCACTTGCGGCTGTGCCTTCATGTTGGAAAATAGTTCGTGGTCATCTGGCTGAACTACATTGTCCTGCCAAAGAGTTGCCACAGAGTTGTAAACCAAGCCTTTGCAGCACTCTTCTGAGCTTGCTGTGCAATGTGAATCTCAGAGTCTGATGAGGCCCTGAGGAGTTGGTGGACAGGCCTTTTTGCAGCTGTCACCATATATTTGATTAATATATTTTAAAGCTGTCTTACAGCAATTTAAGGAAGCCTCCTCTGC